>JAATLQ010021434.1:0-31347 GCA_013421005.1 Heliconius erato x Heliconius himera
CAAAGCAATTGGTGAAATTTCCAAGTAAATCGGTTCAGTAGTTTCAGAGAAAAATGCGGACAACAATATGTCGACAGACAGACAGACAGACAGACAGACAGACAGACAGACAGACAAGAAATTCAAAAAAAATCTTTTTGCTTTCTATTAGTCTTTTTAAGTGTCCCTCTATCCATTTCAGTCAAAATTACTAAATGTACAGACAAAATATTTTTACTGTCTTATTATATATAGAGATATGAAAAATGGCACGATCAGCATCTGTTGAGCGTGTCATAGCCCTGGAATATAATTGAGTAGGAATCATACCTATAATCTATTAATGAGCTTACAGATGCACGCTTACGTCCCCGCGCGCCACGACTGGCCTCAAATAAATGTAAGGAAATAGGTATAACTAAAGTAGCATCATAATATTTTTTTTCGACCTCATTGAGTATCAAAATTATTCATAGTCTTCGTAAAGCTTATCTTTATTAATGAAGCTATTATAAAAAAATCAAAACCTTAATAATTATACATATATGCAGAAGACTGTATCTATCCGTTATCTACTGTACTCGTACATATCATTAAGAGTAAAAAATATTTTCGATAAATTTATATTTAACTAGAGGGCGCGCGCGGCTTCGCCCGCTTATTAGGAGTGAATTCTAAAAAAAACCACGAAACACGTGTTTAATAAAATATTTTTAACAATCTGAATTTAATTTTTTATAAAAATCGGTGGCAATTTAAAGATTTTTCCATATTAACTTTCAACCCCTTATTTGAACCCTTAGGGGGTGAATTCTTAAAAACCATGAAACATGTGTTCAATGAAATATTTTTAAGAGTCTAAATTTTAAATTTTATAAAAATCGGTGCAGATTAAACTTTTTTTCCATACAAACTTTCAACCCCTATTTCATCCTTTTGGAGTTAAAATTTTTTAAATTCCCTTCTTAGTGGATGTCCAGAATATGAAAATAAACATCTGCCCAAATTTCACGTTTCTACCATCAGCGGTTACGGCTCTGCGTGCGTCTTACCTCAGTCAGTCAGCACAAGTCCTTTTATATATATAGATAGACAAGTCCTTTTATATATATAGATAACAGTAGCTTGTTATTATGGCTTGCAGCAGACACCAATGTCTTAAGCATTCTAAATATGTGCAAATTATTACATCACTTTGTTATTTTTAAACACAACAATGATACACTTTACAAATATCTCTCCCGTGTATATTGAATACGTAAAAAGAACTCAGCGCTATTACAGAGGGAAGAACAAAATTGTACTTTCAGGCATTTTAGGGATGTCACGAGGTGAGTGGGGAAATCCAACGATTTCATCATCATTTGAAACTACCAAATTTACATTCTTCCGAATGAGAATTGGATTCAAAATGAAGACTAATTAGTCAGATAATATCTTGAAATTCGTTGCCTGGCGTGAGTAACCAATAAGCTAATTTTGTAAAAAAAAAATACGGAGATATAATAAAACAAGCTCCACTATTTTGACAGCCCTAAATAATATTCATGAACAAATGATATCTGTCACTAATCGACACACTAAACGACATCACTAATGGAACCAAACAATATTGACAGATGGAAATCATGTACCATTAATACAAAAATAATTACGATTTTATTCCATTTCTCTATAAATGACTTAAATGGTTAGTGTGCAATAGAGTGGGGCAGATTTTAATCATGATCAACATGTAAATATTAATAATTGATAATTTGGTTGTACGGAAATCACAATTAACAATTAATTGTTGAATGTTACACTGGAATTCGTAATTATTAATAAATTATAATTTATTTATAATTGTGATTTTAGCACCATCAAATGGTTAATAATCAATATTTAATTTATTGATTGTATATAAATTAGCCCATCGCTAATGTTCACGCAGGGCACATTCAAGAACTCACGTCGTTTCGAAACCACACTTTTTAAGTACATAGGTTGTACTATCGAACAATAGTTTACTTCACTCTTTTTCCCACATAGAAGTAATCATCAGTCGTCTACCCACCATTCATATGTGAATAGTCATTTAAGCCAATACATTTGCCTAACTAATTTTAGTACATATTTTATATTACCTCATATGTTTTGCTCTCTGTAGTTATTATATTATTATAATTTTATGTTTTAACAAGGTAGCTTTTTATGTACTATTAAGTACATAAAAAGCTACCTTGTTAAAACTTAAAAAAGATTATAATAAAAGCGAAATTTACTTTTATAACATATATTAGGTTAAATGGTTAAGGCAAAGCGTGGAGTTCCGCTACTCAAGGCGCAATGTCTCGAAAGTTCAGTGGAAAGTGGAGACGGAGTATCTTACCACTAGTCTTTCTCTGGCTATCATATTCTTAGAAATAGGAGGGGGAGGAGAGACTATGTATATACACCCCAACACCCAGGGTGTCAGATTTATTTACTTATTATTTATTTAAGTCTTTATTACACCAACAAGATTTAATACAAAAGAACAAAAACAATCACACAGAAAAGCATTGGTGTAAGGGCGGCCTTATCACCGCAAGTGATCCCTTTCAGGCAACCCCTACAGTAAAAAGATCATAGAACACAGGATTTTAGATTGGTGTACAAATGAACTAATTACCTATAATAGACTTACTTATTTTCAAGGAGCGTCAAATTTGTAGACAGATTTTTCTGATGCCCCATAAAAAAAGTCCTGTAAATGTGGTGGTCTTCGTATGTCTTATATAACATATATAATGGCCTAAGATCTCATTGCATGAATCTGCAAGATCTGTTTTTTTTAATGAAACTTATTTTTAAGAACGATACATGTTTCCTAGAAGAATAGTGCCGCAATCACCTTTAATATTAAATTTATGGTAATTTGTTGTTGTTGAAAAATTACACTTACATGTTTTTTTATTTGAATCCAACATCATTTAAAAGAAAATCGCATAAGGAATTGTAAAAACAATGGTTGCCACCTCGCAATTTGCCGCAACCCAGGCTTGCCTGGTTAAAACAGGTCACTTAATGTTGATAATTTGCGCCCATGTGTTTTTTAAGTGAATTATATATAAACTTAAAACTTATTCTTTTTTCAACTCTATAAAACATGCCTTGTTGTCTCATGCCTGGTTGCCTGTGAAATAACCGCTGCAAGTAGAAATAGTTGCCATCATTTGAAATATTTTTTTCCGGTTCCAGTTTACTATGAGAATAGAAGATGAAATGCGCGGTGTGCCTAATATTTAAAAAAAAAATATTATGCGGGATAGCCAGAGGGCGCCTAGTGTTAAGGCACTCAGCTTATCACTTTCCGCCGAATTCTGTAGGCATTTCCTCGTGTCGGAACGGAACTCAACTGTCGCGTTCACAGTCACACGCTTGTGCCCTTGCGCTTCAACTGGACTTAAGAATAATTTAAGAAATGAATTTAATGTACCATACCATACCATACGGTACTTACTTTACCAAATAACATAAGCTTAGTACATTTGCACAAGCTTAGACTTTTTTGCGACTTGAAGATAGTTCACAGGTTGAAAATTATTTAATTTTATTGTCATTTGAAGCTGTTAATTCGAATATTTTAAAATGAAGAAAACTAAAGTAATACATATATTGTAGATTCCATAAAATAATTCTAAGTCTAATCAATAACTGGTTTATTGTATATTCAGAACAAGTCCGAGGTTTCTCTATCCCCATAAAAATCTAAAACTCAGTGCAAAGAGGAGACATAAAATCCTCCTCTAGATGTGGTCGTTGTTGTTGAAAGTTCGAAGTTTACGAGTGCCTGACGACGAATGTAGGCCTTATTACTTGAAAATTACTTGTTTCAATCAATTACTATTGCCAAATGTCATAACGTCGTCTAAACTCAATGAAAATATTAATGAAAAGACAATTGCTAAGGGCTACATGAAATACGATCCATCAGAATATGAAAAAATGAGTTTATTCGCTGACAGTCCACTTATTGGTATGTAATTTGAAATAATTATTTTTTGTTAATGCCATCGTAGCGGATTTAAAAATGAATTTCTAGTATAAAATGATTGAAGGAAATCTTTTCTAAGCATTCTTCTATTATACATGACTAAGACCTATTCCGTCTGCTTGTTATAATTTTTTTTACTATACATATATTTATGCTCAACAATATAACCGTTTACGACTTCCGAAAATACGTCAACTTCTCAAAGTCAAATTTCAAAATCAAGTGGTATCCAAAATAGAATAGATTCAGACATGTATAGTTGCAATATCGATATTTTGCCAATATTTACCGGTAACTTATAATAATTATGACATTTTATTTATGTTCTTTTTTATTATGACGAAACTATAATACCTGCTAAATTATTTGAAATTTTAGATAAAAATAAAATAACATTAAAACAGCGATTGGAAATAACTGTAGCAACTTCTGCTTTACACGGCAAGAGCTGGGATAATCTACCAGAAATAAAGTTGTGTATAAAATCAATCAAAAAAGAAGAGAACACCGATCACAATAAAAAATTTAAACATGCAAATTTTATGACCGTAAAATTTGTGGGATGTTATAATACAATAGTTCCGATTGATGATACGTTTGATTGTACAGCAGGTTCAAAGTTGCCTTTACAGAATGAAATGGTATGATAAACGCTTACAATACTTTGCCTAATGAGATAATTATAACTAGAGTAGAAGTATCCTACTTAGGGTTCAGTATCTCAATAGAAAAAACTGAAACCCTTATAAGATCATTTTGTTCGTCTGTCCATCAGTCCGTCTGTCATGACTATTTATCTAGAGATCGCGTGTATGTATCAAGATGAAATAAATATTAAATATTTAGGTCTACGGTCCCTTCGAGCACAAAAAATAAACTTTCTACGTCAAACGTCAACGCAATTAAAATAAACGAGCATTTATACACCGATTTTGCTATATTTTGTACAAAATTCGCCACGTTATCAGAACCTATGTAATGTTTTTCGCAGACCTACAATTATGAAATTTGTCAAGGATTAAGAACTAATAGCATAAATGGGAAAAAAAATCGAAAAATAGACATTAATATTACAGATAAGAACAATTTCATTTCATACCTAAATGAATTCCAACGCTCGCAAGTTTAGGTTTATCAACTTTAATAACTTGTACTTCCCGTTGGCTTCCGATCCTGCGAATAGTACTGAACTCTTAGTGGGCGAGTCTAACTCGCACTTGAGTTTTCAAACTAGAAGAACGAAAACTTATAAAAAAAAGCTTCACGCTGTATCCCGCACACATCAGGGTAGGCGGAGGGAACTTAGTGTTAAGACACTTCGTTCCCCACTTTCTGCCGAATTCTGGAGACATTGCGTGTTGAGTGGCAGAACTCAACGCCGTGCCCTTAACCTCGACACCAGAGCGAAGAAATGGAAATATAAATTTAAGTAAATATTTCATCTCCTGGAATGGGGATCGAACCCACAACCAGTCTGTTTTACAGTCACACCTCGTGCCGCTGCGCCACGACTGGCCTCTTAAACGACAAAAACTTATAAGACATCATTTTATATAAAAATATTTTACATAGGAGTAAGTTTTAAATTATTAAAAGGAGGAGGAGGAGGTTTTTTTATTTTAGCACACAGGAATTCTTTTATTCGAGGATATAGGTAACCGAAAAGGTTTAATAATTTGTATTTTTATCCTCAATGGGAGAGTGTAAGAGCTAATGACGACCTGATTCCCAATGGTAACAAAAAAGACGATATTGACTGCAAATCTTATTTAAATAATCATTTCAACCGTGAGTGCCATAACTATTAAAAAAATAATAGCTCCCTTTAGTTTAATAATAATAGTGTTTTAATAATATTAGTCTTCGAAAGATTCTATGAAATAAAAAAAATATTTATATCAATAAAATTAAATTCAAACGTGTTTCTTATGGAGTATACTATAAAATTTATTACAAAATTTTAAGATACCGTCATATGGAGTTCTTTTCACCGTACTTTATATGACAAGATACGGAAAAATGGCTCTGTACGCATCTGCGTAGATATCAGTGGCCCATAGAATTAAATATCTACGGTGAAAGTCATGGCTACAGCTTTATGGGCTTTCTGCTCAAGCTTATTTATCCTGGAGATATTTAAATCGAAATACTTGCTTTAAGTTTCAATCATCAATAATAAAATCATAGGCAAATCTGAAGTGGTGTATAATTGCACAAATCTATGTACTCGTATATATCCAATTATTACTTAAGGCGTTGTGGCGCAGAAGCATAAGCGTGCGACGGTTGTGGGTTCGATTCCAATCCAACAATTTTCAAAGTGAATGCGTTTATTTTTATATGTAGCAATATTTTTTCTTCACTTCTTTCTTTTTTTCTGCAAGATCAGAAGATTATAAATAATAATAACCTGAGAATATATAACTTTTTATTTTCTTCTTACTATGGTTCAATCTAAACACGATGTTCAATAACTGTGGTTGCGAAACTCTTCTAGCAAACAACGACAAAGTTTCATCTACAACAATTAAGGCTAGCAAGGAAGATAAAATAACATTCAATAAGTATTTTCTTTTTATTATTTATATTTAATTTATTGCATATGTGCAACATTATAATCTTTAACAGAGAAAAATATTTAAAAGGGATGTAACAATTGTTTTTATACTGGGTTTTCTATCTGTCTATATTGTCTTATGCGTCATTTGTTTCCTTTTTTACCATAAAAAAGACATATGACTATGAAATTGTCGTTATCGATTTATATTTTCATATGAAATTATAATTTTAGGGCAACAACAGATTCAGCTAATACAACCATTGATACCGTAGACACAGTGCGTCCAACGGGTGGTGACGGCAAATGTGCATTTGTTATCGTAGAAGTAACTTTGGCGAAGCCTTTATTGCAGACAGTTGTACCGGCGCATATAACTCAGTGAGTGAGTCTTTCAACATTGATAATGCCTAAGATCCCATTGCTTAAATCTATAGGGATCTGTTTTTCTAATGAAATTTATATTTATGATAGTAGAATAGATTACGCTAGGGTTGCCTAGAAGAATCCTGCCGCAATCACCTTTAATTAATTTTTTTCGTAATGCGTTTTTGATGAAAATAGCACTCATATGTTTTTTACGTGAATCCCACATCATTAGAAAAAAATAGCATAAGGAATTGGAAAAACCATGGTTGCCAGCTCTCAGTCTGCCGCAAGCCCTGGGTTGCCTGGTTTAAATAGGTCATTTAATGGTAATATTTGCACTCATGTGTTTTTTTAATGAATTATATTATATCAAATTAAAGATTTTTTTTTCTCCACACTATAACACATGGTTGCCTGAAAAATAACTGCCGCAAGCAAAGGTTGCCATCATTTGAAATATTTTATTCCGGTTCCGTTTGATTATGAGAATAGACGATCAAATGTGCGGTCTGCTTTATGTTTTACTGTTTTAAAGTAAAATATTATATAATAGAAGGTAAATCTTAAAATCAATTGAAGGCGGTCGTGGCGCAGCGGCACGAGGTGTGATTGCAAAACCAACTGGTTGTGGGTTCGATCCCCACTCGAGGAGATGAAATATTTACTTAAATTTATATTTCCATTTCTTCGCTCTGGTGTCGAGGTTAAGCGCGGCGTTGAGTTCCGCCACTCAACACGCAATGCCTCCAGAATTCGGCAGAAAGTGGGAAACGGAGTGTCTTAACACTAGGTTCCCTCTGCCTACCCTGCTGTGTGCGGGATACAGCGTGAAGCTAATTTATTTAATTTATTTATTTATTTAAAATCAATGTTTATTCGAACTGTTCACCTGTTAAATGACGATTTTAATCATATTAAGCACATACAGAAAACTATTTAAGGATAAAATTTGTGAGTGTTTGCTAAATCTGTTTTCTAAATACTAATACTCATTTACATTATCATTTTAAGTTATCTAATTTAATAAATGTTTACAAATATCGAGTTCGAAACAAATACAAATATCGATTTTTTTATTAATTAAGAAAATATGGAATAGCTCTGCTACAACAGCCTTACTACAATATGGAATTACTGAGCCTGTTTGTTTACTTGGCACTGACTTCAAAATTATAATATCTTTTTTTAATTATTTTTGTTTAACAAAATCAAAGTACGTTTTACATTATGTAAAATTCCTTTTTACTTTTTAATACGTTGTCGGTGTTTCTTTTTGTTAAAAAATAATTTATTAAACTTATTTTGCTCCATAGCCCCTCTATTACTTGATGCACGTTACATAAAAATCGATTTTTTAGTTATTCTTAAAACAATGTGAGAATATGTAATATTAGTAATCCATCTTTTTTCTTTGGAACAAATTTCTTATGTTTTTCTTCATTAATTAAACATTGACAGATGTAATAAAATAACATCATTATTTTTTATTTCATGTCAACTATATTTAAAATATTAATCTTTTTTCTGGCTCAATTCATTAAATAATTTTAAACACAAAATATTTCCTTCCTTTGACAACATGGACACTTTCAATAAATAAGTATCGTAAAAAAACTTATTTCCCAAAAGTGATTTGGCAGTGGCGTCAAAACTGACAACGCCTATGTAAAGTCCCTGAAATTAAATAACAAAAGTTTTTTTAATATTATTTCCATAATAAAATATAAAATATATGAGTGCTAATATTATAAAGCTGAACAGTTTCTTACTACTATATGACTGGTTATTATTTATGTGATGAAGATAAAGCAATACACATTTCAAACCTTTTTCACAAAGCAATTTGGCGATTTGTGATAATAATTTATCATGGCGGCGATTGCGAAGTGTTTACAGGGATCATTTAACTTGTAAGTCCATAAAACTTTTTGAGTATTTCCCGACATTGTGGACATAACTATTTTCATCTAAAAATGTTAAATAATTTAATATATAATAATAATATATAATAATAATATAGTATAATAAAGAATGCATGATTGAACGTGCAAGTGTAAATGTGACGGTTGTAGGTTCAATTTCCAACAGGGGAAAAGATATTTAATTGCATTATGTATAATATCTCTTGCTCTGGTAACGAGGCTGCGTTGAGTCCCACCAATCAACGCACAATGACTCAATAATTCGACGGAATGTGCGTAACTGACGTATTATAATGGTTAAGGAAGTGTTTCAAAAATACGTTACGAGGTTTCCTCTTTCTATGTGCAGTATACGACGTAGACGTCCGTTATATATTATGTAGGTACACACGTAATATAAATAAAAAAACCGGACAAGCGCGGGGCTCCCCCACCGAGAGTTCCGTACAAAAATTGGAGGTCTCAAGAATTTTCTGAAAGACTTTTCTGAAATTGAAACCATAAATGTATAGTTTTTAGATTTTTCCTAGCTACCAATTTTCACAATTCGAAGTTAACCGAAAATATCTATCCTATTAATTTTGCCTATTATTTTTTAGAATTTAGCAACAAATGTAATATACATCTTCAGATTATGTCCTTAATTAGTACTTACTACTTGTAGATGCTAGCTGCCAAATTTTATAATTAAAGGTCAACCGGAAGAACCCTATTGCGATATAAACGGACATATCTTTTTTCTAAGTAAATATAGTAGATACGTCACGTTTACAGTTACACGCTTCTGCCCCTGCACCACAACGAGCCCTTATATTCAATAGTAATGTTATTGTTAGTAAAGCTTACCTCATCTATATGAGTATTAGTAAGGTAATTTATGTTAAATACTCCAGATCTCCTATCGACATCCATATCTAAGGTGACATCGGTTAAATTCTTTCGTTTCGGTCCATTACAAAACTCATAATTTTTAACAGTGACAGTGTAAGGGCCCTGCAAAAAAACAAAATAAAATTATATAATTATATGTAATAGTTTATACATTATAGATATACCTACTAAGTAAATAATACCAATGATAATTTACCTTCCATTACATTACGAATACGATTTTTTTAAAGTGTTATTCCACACTTAGGAAAGAAAAATACTTATCTCTATATACATATAATAAAACAGTAAAAATATTTGTACATTTAATAATTTTTACTGAAATGGAAATAAAACACTAAAAAATAAAAATGGAAAGCAATTTTTTTTTTTTTTAATTTCTCTCTGTCTGTCTGTCGATTTGTATGGTCACACTTTTCTCTGAAAGTACTGAACCGATTTACTTAAAAGTTTCACCAATTGTTTTGTTTTAACTCAACTTAACAACTAAAGTTTGTTTTATCAAAATCGGTTCATTAAAAAAAGTTATCGTCATTTGAATGAACTCAAGGCATTAGTTTGCCTGCGAATGTTATATAGCAATCCCGCTGGTAAGATTCTTGGCCAAAGAATGACATTCGAGACGTCTTAGTTATATGACTGTTTTTAAAAATTTATATTTTCGAATCTCTATTATACAATATTTTATACAATAAAGTAAACAAAATTGAATTGTTAATGGAGATTACCTTCATAAATCATAACAGTTAAGTTTAAGTCGTAATTAATTCAACACAGAAATAAAGATCGATTTGATCTTCAAGGGAATATCGTATCGTTCGTTCGTTCGTTTGTAATAAATCTATATAAAAATGCCTAAAAACAGCCTTTCTAAGTGTACTCTGTAATAACTACATATTTACCAATTGTACATTTAGCCAATAATATATGTAACTAAATTAAAAACTGTACAAGAGTTAATATGCAATCTTTACAGTTATTTTACAAAAAATATTATGAATGCTTCAAACTAATAATTTAACAGTTAAGGCTGTTTCTGAAAGAGTAAATTAAATTATTCACTGACATCTGCACATTTAACAGATTGCATTTACTCCATTAGACTGCATTTTTAAAATTATGATGAGACGTACATTACATAGGTAGAAAGAACGTAATGTTACAAAAATATACGTATTAGAAATAATTAGCTTTATGTATATTTTATAAATATCAAATATCAACATTTGAAGCCTCGGGCGGGCCGCTAGTTTCAATTTTTTATACGTTTTCTAAATAAATATAATTATTTATCTAGAAACGTCTCTTCAATTTCATTTTTCATACGTAACAAATTTACAGTATTTCTTTATCTATTTGCTGTGTAATTGCATTTCAGTACATTATGTACATAATCTAGGTCACCTTGTTAGAAATTTACGAATAGATCTGTATATATTCTTTAATTAATAAACCACGCAACATTTAGCCGTAATTTTTGGAGAAATTTTATATTTGTGACATGTATTCCACCAATTTCCATAAAGGGGATGTAAATGTAATCATTCCAAAGTGATTTGGTCATATAGGTAATACCGTAGACGGAATATTTTTTAAAATATTTGTTTATTACTTTTTAAATTTAAAATTATTTCACATACGTTATTATATGACCAAAACAGTTAGAAATTACATTTACATCCACTGCATAAGAATTGGCTAAAGTACCAATAACCCTCTATATCTTTGGATATAGAAAACTAAACATGGGAGGTAAAAAGTGGGGAACGGAGTGTTTTAACACTGTGAAGTTGATATGTTGAACAGTTTTCGGTAAAATAAGAATCGTAATATTACAACTGTAACGATACGCCATTGTTTTATTTAGCCAAATATCCAAAACACTACAGAGTACAGAGTAACAACAAACCTAACAATTCTTGATGTTGATATGAATATGTACTAAATGCAGTAGCCCTTTTAATATTTTTTTGTCTTGTTGAGTTCCTACAATTCAGGCCAGTCGTGGAGCAAGGGCACAAAGTGTGACTGTAAAATCGACTGGTTGTGGGTTTGATCCCCACTCGAGGAAATGGAATATCTATTTAAATTTATATTTATATTTTCATTTCTTCGTTCTGATGTCGAGGCTAAGCGCGGCATTGAGTTCCGCCATTGAACACGCAATGCCTCCAGAATTCGGTGGAAAGTGGTCAACGGAGTGTCTTAACACTAAATTCCCCCTCTGCCTACACTGCTGTGTGCGGGGATATAGCGTGATACTGATTTGATTTTCGGAGTACTTACAAAATTATTCGCAGGTGTCATAATGCTAATTCTTATTACTGAAACTATTATCAACAAACCAAAACATATAGCAAAGCGCATATTGTAGTATGTAGGATACTAAACAGTATTTGATAGCTACTGTAAATAAATCATTAGAAGTAATATAAATTTTGCATAAATTTATATATAATAATAGCTACCTTGTTACCAGGGCTTGCAGAGGACATTTATAATATATAATACTAGCGGCCACTAAGTGCGCATCGGATTCGCCGACAGACGGTTCTGTAACATTTCAGGATTGTGATTTGGAAATACCTTACAGATTATGATGATTTAGATGATGATGATTCGGTGAAAAGCGGGCTTATATACTTACTCAGTATGAATGAACTACAAATATAAGTTTTTAATGATTTTTTTCATAAATTACTAATAAGTTTATAATAATATAATAATCTGATATTAAATTCAATCCTAAAAATAAATTGATTATTCTGTTATGGTTATGCAATAAAATATAGTAATTTAAGTGTTTTGGGTATTTAAATGTTAAGTGTTATTGTGTTTTGGGATTTGATTATCGTATTTAATACAAAAATGTTTAGTTATTTCACATCTGTCTAGGTAAACCGTAACTGCATGCAAACTGCAAACGTAGTTTTTTCCCACATAAATTCCGATTCCGCAAAAATTTCGGGTTAAAATATTGCTGCGCAAATCTCTATCAATTATTGAGAAATTTCAAGCACTACATGTCGGCTTGAGAGAGTGCATTGGAGTATCCTAAATCTTGAAATCTCGTTTTATTTTATAAGCATATAATCTCGCGTTCTATCCATCATCACACAAATAATAATTTATAGGCAAAATCAAACAACAAAACATTGAAAACATTTTTTGCGACATTTTACTGTTGTATAAAATAACTCTTTTAGAAAGTAGTAAACAACATACTTTAAATTGATATAACTTTTTTTATTTTATAAAAATAGTCTTTATGTTGCTCCATAGTCCCCTCATTTTTCATTTTTCAGAGTTAATCCCATAATAATCGCTTCAGCTGGTCCGGAGGTAGGCCGGGATAAACAGGAAGACAGACAAAAATGTTAAAATTGCTTAATTGTATTTTGGTATCTTGTAAATAACTATATGCGCTTGAAAAAACACAGTTATGTTGACATCAAAGACAGACCTTTAATTTTATTTAACTATGACGATCTGCACTTTAATTTGCTTGCACTTTATGCCCGTGATGGATGGAAAATCAAAAAGATATGGCGAGCCACAACGGTGACATATGAGAAGCCAGACACTATTTTATTCTATTCCAATGCGCTACCATGATATTAACGATTAACATTCACTTTAAAAAACATAAGAACTTTATTATTTTGACAACCCTAAACATATTGTTTCATCACAAAACACGACATTATGAATGGAACTCAATAATATTGAAAGATAGAAATCTAGAATAATCATGTACAGTTACTGTTAGAGCGTCTAACGCAACGCGTTATTAAAGGTACGCTAACTACATTACTACTAATGCTATAAGTACAAAAATAACTCAATATGTCTGTCTGTCTGTTACGCTCACGCCTAAGCGACTAAACTGATGTTAATTGAAGTTGCAGATTATATATAAATCTTAAGAAGATGTACAAAACATCCGGAGTATCGTAAAAGGATAACCCACAATTACTATTTTTATCTTTTTCATATTACAAATAAATAAAGAGTTACTTACAAAATAATTTTAAACAGTAGAGTTTCATTTTTATCCAATAAAATGTATTAGCCATATATTAAACATATATTAAAACACGAAAGCAATTCAGTTTATTAAATAAATAATCTAATAATTCAAACATATGAAATTAAAAATTCACTATAAAGTACACATTTTAAATCTGGGGCTTAATTCTAATTTAATCTTAATTTTCTATTTTCCGCTAATACTCCAGGTATTACATCCACCCAACATCCTAGGGTGTCAGATATTCAGGGAGCGGCAAATTTTTAGATAGATGTTTTTTTGATGCCCCATAAAAAAGTCCTGTACCTGTGGTGGTCATCGTATGTCTTATATATACAATGGCCTAAGATCTCATTGCATGAATCTGGAGGATCCGTATATTTTAATAAAACTTATTTTTAAGAATGATACATTATAGTAGAATTGATACCAGGGTTATCTAGTAGAATCGTAGTTGTTGAAAAATTGCACTTACATGTTTTTTATGTGAATCCAACATCATTTAAACGAAAATCGCATAAGGAATTGTAAAAAAAAATGGTTGCCACCTCTCAATCTGGCGCCTGCTTGGTTGAAACAGGTCACTTAATGTTGATAATTTGCACCCATGTGTTTATATTAAGTGAATTATATATCAACTTAAAGCTTATTGTATTCTCAACTCTATAAAACATGGTTGCCTGTGAAATAACCGCCGCAAGTAGAAATAGTTGCCATCATTTGAAATATCTTTTTCCGGTTCCAGTTTACTATGAGTATAGAAGATGTTCCAGTTTACTATGAAATGCGTGGTGTGCCTAATAGTATTTTAAAAATATTATGCTAGGTAGGCAGAGGGCTCCTAGTATTAAGACACTCCCCTTCCCACTTTCCGCCGAATTCTGCAGGCATTTCCTCGTGTAGGAACGGAACTCACCCGTTGCGTTCACATTCACATACTTGTACCCTTGCGCTACAACTGGCCTCAAGAATAATTTAAGAAATAAATATAATGTACCATACCATACGGTACTTACTTTTCCTATTAACATAAACTTATTACATTTGCTAAAACTTAGACCTTTTTGCGACTTGAAGATTGTTGACAGATTCATTTTTATTTAATTTAATTGTCATTTGAAGCTGTTAATTCGAATATGTTAAAATGAAGAAATCTAAGGTAACATATACATATATAATAGATTCTTAAAAAATAATTTCAAGTCCAATCCATAACAGCTTTATTGTATATTCAGAACAAGTCCGAGGTTTCTCTATCCCTAAAAAAATCTGAAACTCAGTGCAAAGAGGAGACATACAATCCTCCTCTAGATGTGCTCGTTGTTAAAGTTCGAAGTTTACGAGTGCCTGACGAGGAATGTAGGCCATATTACTTGAAAATAAGTTTTTTCAATCAATTACTATTGTCAAATGTCATAACGTCGTCTAAATTCAAAGAAAATATTAATGAAAAGACAATTGCTAAGGGCTACATGAAATACGATCCATCGGATTATGAAAAAATGAGCTTATTCGCTGACAGTCCACTTATTGGTATGTAATTTGAAATAATTATTTTTTATTAATGCTATCGTAGGGGATTTAAAAATGAATTTCTAGTATAAAATGATTCGAGGAAACCTTTTCTAAGCATTCTTCTATTTATTATACATGACTTAGACCTATTCCGTCTGCTTGTTATATTTTTTTTTACTATACTATATTTATGCTCACAACAGTTATTTTTATTTTAGTAACAATACAACCATTTACAACTTCCGAAAATACGTCAACTTCTCAAAGCCAAATTTCAAAATCGGGTGGTATCCAAAATAGAATAGATTCAGACATGTATAGTTGCAATATCGATATTTTGCCAATATTTACCGGTAACTTACAATAATTATAAAATGTTATTTATGTTCTTTTTTATTATGACGAAACTATAATACCTGCCAAACTATTTGAAATTTTAGATAAAAATAAAATAACATTAAAACAGCGATTGGAAATGACTGTACCAACTTCTGCTCTACACGGCAAGAGCTGGGATAATCTACCAGAAATAAAGTTGTGTATAAAATCAATCAACAAAGAGGAGAACACCGATCACAATAAAAAATTTGAACATGCAAATTTTATGACCGTAACATTTGTGGGATGTTATAATACAATAGTTCCAGTTGATGATGCGTTTGATTGTACAGCAGCTTCAAAGTTGCCTTTACAGAATGAAATGGTATCATAAACATACTTTGCCTAATGAGATTATTCAAACTAGAGTAGACGTATCCCACTTAGGGTTACGTATCTCATAAGAAAAAACTGAAACCCTTATAGGATCACTTTATCCGTCTGTCTGTCCATCAGACCGTCTGTCATGACTATTTATCTCGAGATCGCGTGTAGGTATCAAGGTGAAATAAATATTAAATATTTAGGTCTACGATCCCTTCGCACAAAAAAATACTTTCTACGTCAATGTAATCAAAATATACGAGGATTTATGCACCGATTTTGCTACATTTTGTATGAAATTCGCCGCGTAATCTGAATCTTTAGGGTGTTTTCCGCAAACCTACAATTATAAAATTTGTCAAGGAGTAGGAACTTTCATTACAAATAAAGGAAAAAAATCGACATCATTTTATTTCAAAATATTTTACATGTGATAGGAGTCAGTTTTAAATTATTAAGTAAATTTTAGCATACAGGAATTTTCACTTTTATTCGAGGACATAGACAACCGAAACGGTTTAATAATTTGTATTTTTATCCTCAATGGGAGAGTGTAAGAGCTAGTGACGACCTGTTTCCCAATGGAAACAAAAAAATACAAATAAATCTTGAAGAATTGCAAAATAAAGACGATATTGACTGTAAATCTTATTTCAATAATAATTTCAACCGTGAGTGCCATAACTATTATATGACAAAAATAATAGCTCCCTTTACTTTAATAATAATAGTATTATTAATCTTTGAAAAATTCTATCAAATAAAAAAATATTTATATCAATAAAATTAAATTCAAACGTGTTGCGTATGGATGAATACTATAAAATCTATTATAAAATTTTAAGATACCGTCATATGGAGTTCTTTTCACCGTACTTTAATATTACAAGATACAGAAAAATGGCTTCGTACGCATCTGCGTAGATATCAGTGGCCCATAGAATTAAATATCTACGGTGAAAGTCATGGCTACAGCTTCATGGGCTTTCTCGATCTGCTCAAGCTTCTTTATCCTGGAGGTATTTACATCGAAATACTTGCTTTAAGTTTCAATCATCAATAATCAAAATAATAGACAAATCTGAAGTGGTGTATGATTGCACAAATCTATGTACTCGTATATATGCAATTATTAATTAAGGCCGTTTTGGCGCAGGGGTGCGACTAACAGCGACGGTTGCGGGTTCGATTCCAATCCAACAATTCAAAGTGAATGCGTTTATTTTTATATGTGGCAATATTTTTTCTTCACTTCTTTCTTTTTTTCTGCAAGACCAGAAAGATTATAAATAATAATAACCTGAGAATATTTCACTTTTTATTTTCTTAGAGACTAAAGTTCAAATAGTTGCTCCCTTACTATGGTTCGACAGAAACACGATGTTCAATAACTGTGGTTGCGAAACTCTTCTAGCAAACAACGACAAAGCTTCATCTACAACAGTTAAGGCTAGCAAGTGAGATAAAATAACATTCAATAAGTAGTTTGTTTTAATTATTTATATTCAATTTATTGCACATGTGCCACAAAATCTTTAACATAGAAAAGTATTTAAAGGGATTGAACAATTGTTTTTATACTAGGTTTTCTGTCTGTATGTCTTATGCGTCATTAGTTTTCATAAAAAAGAAAACAAATAATAAAATAATTTAGGATTGTTATATAATGATATTTATACCAAATATTTATATAAAATCTTAATCTATTTGCTGATAAAAAAAATATCGATAGACAAGAGGTGGCTATCAAATTATCGTTATCGATTTATATTTTCATATGAAATTATAATTTTAGGGCAACAACAGATTCAGCTAATGCAACCATTGATACGTTGGACACAGTGCGTCCAACGGGTGGCGACGGCAAATGTGCATTTGTTATCGTTGAAGTAACTTTGGCGAAGCCTTTATTGCAGGCAGCTGTACCTGCGCATATAACTCAGTGAGTGAGTCGTTTAACATTGACAATAAATACCTAGAGAAAAATCGGAAAGGAAGTTCCCCGAGTTGGAATCGAAGCCACAACATGACACGGCATATGTATGACGTTTTGCACTCACACACTGTGCTTCTATGCTTTTTACCATAAAATTTTATATTTGTATGTTCGTTCTTTTAATAGGTCTGATCTAAACAAAATGTTACACGAAATGCAAGAAAAGTTATTTAAAAGAAAATGTACAGGTCGTGGCCAACTAAATAACGATTGGGAAGCTACTGTACATAACGCAACTTACTCTTTACAACGAGTACCTTACTACGGTATGTTATTTCTGCTTATTTTTATTTGTGACAAAGTCACCTTTGAAACAGACTGGAGCGAGCATTTCATTCCCAAAGCGTGTTACCATTTATAAAACCATTAATTTAGTAATAACCTTTAACAAAGAAACATCTGTTGTGAAACAACTTTTTTAAATCGTGATATAGAAAATTCTCTGACGTTTTATGGGATCCTATTGCAAAATTGTACAGATTGTCCCATTAAAGAGTTACAGATGCGCTTAGTTTAAGCCTATTTCTTGTATTAATATTATGTACATAACCAATTTTAGAATTTAGTGAGATCATTGATGTTTTTCTTAACATTTTTCAAAATGTATTGAGATGTAACTGTCAACATATGTTTTTTTTTCAACTTTTGCCTTAAGGAGTCTTTAGGGCAGTGTTTCCCAATTATTTTTGAGCCATGCCCCACCTTAACCTTTTAAAATATACATAAATTTGGCACCGATGACTGACTAGACCTACCTACCTATGCATTGCATATAATGGGCCGAAGCGAAAGGGTTAATGTTGTACCGAGTTCATTTTTCAATAGCCCCCGTAACTATCAAAATTCCCCCACGTTGGGAAACACTGCTTTAGGGCCTGAGCTATAGATTGCACGAATAGCTCGTTTCTGCAGGACAAACATTTATTGAATACCGGCTGCATAAATCCAAAGTAAAATCCCATAAGACAATACTATGGAAATAGCTAAAGTAAAGAAGTCGAGCTTTTTCCGAGTCAATAATAATCTTTTTTTTGTGACTGCGAAAGCTGCTAAGCTAAGTCTATAATTTTGAGTTAATGGTGATACCGAGGAATACCCTAGAATCAGCAGGATCCATGGATTCACCATTCAGCAGTACATCGGATCCGTAGTGTGTGTAGTATTTGATGTATTATTAATTATTCTACTGTTAATTAATCTGTTATTAATTATTCTTTTATTAATTCATTCAAGGTTTACCAGATCTCTGTTCTGTAAGCCGACAGCTGTGCTCGACGAGAGTCCGTGTAGAGGTGTTTAATTCTTTTTGGCAAGAATCTGCTATTTACGTTAATAACAAATTTGTTGTTCGCGACTTTCTACAATCTGATCACACTTTTGAAGTTAGTATCTAATGTCTGCCTCTGCCTATCTTAATTTTTGTTAAACAAATATTATATCTTCATCTTTAATTTCCTCGAATGGAAATAGAACCCACAACCAGTCGCGTTTAAAATCACACGCTTGTGTCCCTGCGCCACAACTGGCATTTTTAGTTTGTAATAAAAGAACGAACAAGTATTAATGTGTGACCTAATAAATTAGCTTCACGCTGTATCCCGCATATAGCAGTGTAGAGGTAATTTGATAATAAATAAGGTAATTTGGTTTAAAGACAATTCGTTCCCCACTTTCGGCCGAATTTTTCGGTGCGTATTGAGTGGCTGATCTCATATATAGATGGTGCCTTTGCTACTAAACAAAAAACAGATCCTGTGAATATTTTGTTAAAATATAGTATAAGTTTAAGTTACCAAAGTTAACTAATGTACTGTGGTAACGTTTTTCCAATAATCGGCGGACTGGAGACTGTTCGAAACAATTTTGTTTAAAATCATATCAGTCCTCTATACAAACTATTTTTTCTCCTCTCCTGTCTAAAAGCCAGTCAAAGCTTTAGACGCTTAGTTGATGACCCGACAAGTTATTTATAAATTCTGTGGTGAACAATCAACATAAAAGTAACTTTGAAAACTTTAACCAATTTTATTAAAATAAACATAACGGCAACGGTGAGTGTATTGTGGCCACCCATACACAAGGATACGAACTTATCGATAACCTGGAACTGATCGTTGCATTATCGATATTAATCAAATCTGGAGGCATTGCGTGTTGAGTGGCGAAACTCAAAGCAGGGCTTTGCGTCGAAACCAGAAGAATTAAAATATAAATTTAAATAGATATTTCATTTCTCCGAGTGGGGATCGATCTGGTCGATCGATCAATTTTACAGTCACACTTGGTGCCTCTGCGCTACGACTTGCCTCAGAATAGAATAATTCTCATATCATACTATTTTAATTAAGCAAAATAGTATTTCCTTAAGTATAGCTAGAAGTTTAGAAAGTTAAAAGTTTGAATAGTTAAACACTTAAGGCTATCTTATACTTGCAAAAAAACTAATAGACCTAAATACGTTTTTCTCAAAAGGAGATGACAATGATAGCGCACGCCCGTCTCATGCGGATCACTAGCGATACGCTGACGGGTACTGATATAGAACAGGACAATTCTACTCTGAGGGCCGCGCGACACGCTCGACAGTGTCAGGACTTGCCTCACGCTGTTCAGCTTTATTTACAGGTTATATATAGCATATTTTTATTCTGATATTCATAATATTGTAATAAACAGTCGTGGGACATGTGCACAAGCGTGCGACTGTAAACGCGACAGATTGTGGGCTCCTACTTGAGAAAGTGACGTATTTAATATTAATTTCTCCGCTCTGTTGTTGAGACAAAAGCGAAGCATTGAGTTCCATCTCTTAACACGCAATGCCCTCATAATTAGGCGGAAAATGAAGAGCGGAGTGTCTTAACACTAGGCTCCATCCGTCTTACCTGCTACATACAGCGTGAAGGTGAAAAAAATCATTAAAAGCTTATATTTGTAATTCATTTTATCTAAATTGAGTGCATACGCCTGCAAAATTTGGCAGTTTAATTAAAAGCGAAAGTTCCAAAAAAATTTTACTTTATATTTACCTTATAGACAAAAACTATTACAAACTTATAATTGTAGTTCATTTCATATAAAATGTGTAGTACATACACCGCGAAGGTAAAATTTGTCAACTTTAATAAATTATACTTCCCGTTGATTTACAATCCTGAAATTGCTATCTGGCCCACAGATGGGCCACTCCGACTCGGTACGACTTGACTGGTTTTTTGAATTAGTACCCCAAATTATACTTGTATTCACTTACAGCTAATAGTCGAAGGGCCCAGAGAAGCAGGTAGCTGGAGGGAATTAGCGACGTGTTTAAGAGATGTGGACCAACAATGGGCGAATGCTTGTATTAATAAATGTATAAACATAAACCCAAGGCACCCTTTAAGGTATTTATAGATTATTAATATGATTTTTCTTTGGCAACTTAATTATCTTAATTTTTTTTTGAAAAGTTTTATTAAAAAAATAATGCAGGTAGATACTTAGTTTACTAATTTCGTGGTAAAAAATATTTTTAAAAAAAATCGCTATATTTTTATACAAATAAAAATAATATTTTCAGTCTTTTGTCAAAAAGTTGTATGGTGTTTGAAGATGATCCAGATGCGGCAGAGCCACTTTTTATGGCTCTACTATTGTTATATCCCTTTTCCGTAACCTTGTGTGTATGTGTCAGTGCATACTACCTCCAAATGGAGCAGTTTCATATGGCTCAGCAAATTATAGAACAAGTTAAAAAGTATGTTTTTATAATTAGTAGTAAAGTAAAAATATACCCCGTGCAGTCCGTCCCGGGACAAGTGCACAGGACGTAAAGAGCCTAATCTAAAGTGACATTGCGGAAAACCAAACAAAATCAACTTCACGTTGTTTCCCGCATAGAGTAATCACACATATAGTAGGCAAAGAGCCAAAGACACTCCGTTCCTCAATTTTCGCCGAATTTCAGAAGCATTGCGTTTTGAGTGGCGGAACTCAACGCCGCGCTTTAATATTATTTAAATAGAATCTTTAGAATTTAATTTTATTTAAATAGAATCGAAAGAGACCTTCGCGTCTACTATATTCTTTAATCGGAAACAAAGTCAATGTCATTCTTTCAAGTACAGAGACATCTATGAATGTAAGATAGCTCTTTCAAAATAATACCAAATATAATATAAATATAAGTTATTTACAATAACAGGAAGGTAGGTAGGTATTTTAATAATTAATCTACTCTTAAACATCCAGAACGAGAGAAGAAGGTTTATCTGACGATTGGCATTATCCTCGAGCGTGGGAAAGAGAACTTGGTGATTGGTGGGACAACACGCCTTTGCTTCCTGGCACTAACATATATTACGATGCAGCGGACTTGTTACTTAGAATAAGGGCTATTTCAGTAAGAAGAATATTACTAAGATACTAGATAATATATCGTGACGCAGCGGCACAAAGTGTGACTGTAAACCCGACTGGTTGTGGGTTCGATCCCCACTCGAGGAGATGAAATATTTACTTAAATTTATATTTCCATTTTTTCGCTCTAGTGTCGAGGCAAAGCACGGCGTTGAGTTCTGCCACTCAACACGCAATGCCTCCAGACTCCGGCAGAAAGTGGGGAACGGAGTGTCTTAACACTAGGTTCCCTCTGCCTACCCTGCTGTGTGTGGGATACAGCGTGAAGCTGATTTTTTTTTTTAGACTAAGATATTAGACTAAGGACATCATTGTACTAACTACATCAATGAATTTAAACCTATAAAGTTATAATTCGTTCCTCTCAGAAACTTGTTTCTAATAGTGAGTGATTGTTCTAAAATGTAATATTAAGTTTGCTTCTATAATTACGCTATGACCTGAGCCACCCTTCGTATTTTCACTCTGCTGAACATTTATACAGTCAATTTACTTTGAAAGAATAAAAATATACTATTTAAAAAAATATTTGTTTATTTTTGGAACTTATTCGGTGCAAGTATTCGTAGATTTCTAATCATATTTTATTATAATTATACTTACCTATACAACATAAGTTACCCGAGAAAAAAATACTTAATATATAGATTGTGAAAGCTGCCTTAACTTGACCAGTCGTGGCCTCTGCGCCTGGTTTTTAGAATTGATACCAACTACTTTGTGGGTGATCAGGGGTATAAAAAATTATAGTTCATTAAATGTACAGAAGCGAGAGCTATATATACGTCACCTAGCTCATAGTACAATCATAAATTTAAATAATAAAAATTTACAACAGCTTGATTAGCAAATGATCTGCACAGTGCGGAAGTAAAATACAAACACCATTAAACATATAATTTTTATTGATGGCTTAAGTTTTAAAAACAAATTATTTTGTTAAAAATCGAAAAAACCGAAAATCCCGAAAAAATTGTAAGTTAGAAAACCGGTATTTTTAATACCTAAATTAAATCCAGTATCCTGGTGTTTTAGAATTTCGATATCCCGGTTTGTGACCTAATGTAAGCGTAAGTGAAAATGCAGATCTAATTATAGTCCAAGAATATAGCATTCCCGTACATACTTAACTTTTAAAATTTTTAGTTAGCAGAAGTATGTACTGCAAGAGCGTTGACTGAGACCGGTGAATCCCCCGTATACTATCATTTGGTCGCTCTTTGCTGTCGTCTCAAAGGACAAATTGATAATGCCTTATGCCATGTCCAGCAGGGAATTGAAAAATTTGGTGAAGTATGTATTTTTCATACTAAATGAAAATTTTTAATTTTATAACAAAAATGTAATAAATAAGTTATCAAATTTAATTTTATTACTTTATATTTAGATCAGTTATTTAAGAAGTTTGCAAGGTGAATGTTATCACAAACAGAAGAACTTGTCTGAGGCGACTGCGGCTTTTAATAAAGTTGGAAATTGCAGTGCGTATATGTAAGTGAATAACTATCTAAGTCATAAATAGAATAAAAAAATATAAAGCAGATTTTTTTACCAAAAATAAAATATACACTGAATAGAGACAATGAACGATGACGACGTTGAACCCAAAAGAACCTATCTAATCAATTATTACTAAGTTGCCTTTTTATACGCATTTTATGACATTATCCGCTTCCGTTCCATTATTTACAGGTTAACGTTTAATACTTACTTCAAATTTAAACATATATTTTTTTATTTCTTAGAGCTCTGTTGTCTTTTCCTTGTAAAGAACAAGAACAACGAAGTCCATCGGTAATATCAGATGTTACGCGACGCTATCCCAGCGCTTACGCGTGGATGACTTATGCAGATTATTGGATGATGGTACTATATCCAGTACCTACTTTAACTATTTTTACAATATGCGAATTATACTAGAAATATCTATAAAAATTTAATTTTACTTATATTATAAAAATAAAGAATCAGACATCTTTAGCCTTCTTAAGGCAGCAAGCAGCATCTGAAACGCTACGGTTGTAGGTTCGATCTTTACTCGGAGAAATTGATTATTATAGTATTCCCGTTTTACCAGTCTCTAGTAACGCAAAGCACGGCGTTGAGCTCAATTATTTTATATGCAATGTCTCGAGATATTAAGACGGAAAGGAGAACAGAGTATCTTAATATTAGGTACCTCTGCCCTATGCCATATACGAAATCATGTGGAGACAATAAGAAATCATTCTTCTACTTTTACTGTATTTTTTACTGTTTTAATATTATAGATGAACTAAAATTAATTGTTTAGGTGTAAAGTAGGTACCTATAAGTTACAATACTATAAAAGTCATCGCGTTCTGTACCTACACAAGCTAATAAATCTAAATTTCTTTAGTTCTTAATAGCTTATAGGTATTTATAATTTTTATTGTTATTCTACTCATATATACATATTTTATTGTAAACCATTACGTGCTTTCTTTATCCTATTGTCACAAAGTTAATTTCGTAAAATGTAAAATACAGCAGAACTCAATAGAAGAAGCAAGAAGTGCACAGAATATAGAAGAACAAAAAATCGCACGAGCTAATGCCAAATCATGTTTATTTAAAGCTCTTAGATGTGATCGTCACATTGGTCGGGCTTGGGCGTTATTAGCCACTTTAGTTAAGCCCGACGAAAGGAGACAATTCTGCAAAACTATGGCGAATATGGTATGCTACTGTAAAAAATTGTAAAGAAAATAATATATTATTAGGAATTAGTTAAAGGCTTATTAATTATCACCATAAATCAGTAATATTTTATTTTTTCCAACATTATACAAAGTAGGCAGAAAAAAGATTGAATATATCAAGTACAAGACATAGAGTAGGACCTAGCATTGCACTTTAATTATCCTAAAATAAACTATATTATATAAAAAAATATTCGCTAAATGACATTTGAACCCAGAACCATTGTGTACAATTGAACACCGGACACGTCATCACTAATTCGGAATTGCGTCTAAATTTTTTTTGTGAGATAAACTAAAATAAATATCGTGTAATATGTTGCAGTGTGATTACAACAAGTCGCTCGAAGAACGCTCAAGACACAGCCTAAGAAAAAAAGAATCACCATATTTCCTTGGCAAAACAATCCGAGAATGCTATTGCAAAATGTGTGAAAATTTATTTTTGTAATGTTTTTTCTTTCTTATTTTATTTAGTATTTTCAATATTATTAAATGCCGGTCGTGGCGCAGGAGAACAAGGTGTGACTGTAACCGCGGCTGGTTGTGGGTTAGATCCCCACTCGAGAAATAGAAATATTTATTTAAATTTATATTTCCATTTCTTCGTTCTGGTGTCGAGGTAAAGCGCGGCGTTGGGTTGCGCCACTCAACTCAAAAACTCAAAAATTCGATGAAAAGTAGGGAACAGAGTGTCTTAAAACTAGATTCCCTCTGCCTACCCTGCAGTGTGCGGGATACAGCATGAAGCTGATTTTTTTACTAAATAAGATTTTGTAAAAAAATACATATTATTTATTATGTGTACCATTAATAAAAATATGAAAATTTTAATATTTTTTTTCTTTAAACAATACTATACCAACTTAATATTTAACCCGATACCAGTCGTGGCGCAGGAGCACAAATGTGTGATTGTAAATGCCACTTGTTGGGTTGTAGGTTCGATCCGCACTCGAGGAAATTAAACATTTATTTCAATTTATATATTAAATTAAAATTTTCGCTCTGGTTTCGAGACAAAGCGTGGCATCGATTTCCGCCACTCAATACGCAATACCTCCAAAATTTGGCGGAAAATGGGGAACGGAGTGTCTTTACACTAGCTTCCCTCTGCTTACTCTGCTATGTACGGGATACATCGTGAAGCTGATTTCTTTTTTTTTTATTTATAAAATAGAAACAGCCGGAACCGGAATGAAAATTGAAACATATTCCAAAGCCGGAATAGAACAGCTGGAACATATTTCTCTTTTTTGCCGAAACGTAACATTACTTATAAGTATAGAAAATGCTATAAACGCATACTAAGTATCTACAAAATATATTAACTCATTTTATTGCGACATTAAGAATTCTAATGTTTCCTGGAGACTTAAACTTTATATCGGTTTCACATGTACGCTGCACACACCACAACTACCAGCAATGCATATCGTACGTCAATTGATATATTTGGCATCAATTTTATTCTCTTGTTCTATGATATGGTGTTACTCTCTTACTAATAAAATAACTATTGAACAAGGAGACTTAAAAGGCATAGTGAACTTTTGGGACAATTATAACGCATACTTAGGAATACCGTACGCTGTGGTGACGAAGAGGTTCCAAGTAAGTTTACGTGACCATTACTAAATTATCTTAATAATTTCAAAAATCACATATTTTATAATATATTTTAAGGAATCTCAACATGCACCACCATGGAGAGGAACTTTCCTCGCTACTGAAGGATCCATTAAGTGCAACCAATATTTCGAACCGCTAAATATGCCAATTGGGCAAGAGAACTGTCTCGTCGCCAATATCTTTACTCCATTTGATAATAATATTAAAAAGCAATCCTTACCCGTCATGATATTCATACACGGTGGTGGTTACTACTGGGGCAGTAATAGTAACCTAATATACAATCCTAAGCATCTAGTTGAAAAGGGCGTTATTGTTGTCACTATTAATTATCGGCTTGGTGCTTTCGGTTTTCTATGCTTAAATACGTATACGGCTCCAGGGAACGTTGGCTTAAAAGATCAAATTATGGCCATAAAATGGGTAAAGAGCAACATTGAAGCTTTTGGTGGAAATCCAAATGATTTAACAATATTTGGTGAAAGTGCTGGATCGGCATCTATTCACTACTTAATAGTTTCCGGAGCATACAATGGATTATTTAATAAAGCTATTTTAGAAAGTAGCTCCATCTTGAGCCCTATCTTGTTTAATGGTGATCCCACCGCCTCAGCGTACATTGTGGCATCTAGATTAGGATTACAAGGCAACAGTATCGACGATGTTGTTGCGGTATTTGAAAATGCTTCAGCTAACGATATAGTTAAAGCCTCACACATGGACGCCAAAAATAATGCATTAAGTCCATACCTATTTGGACCGTGTGTAGAAAACAAAGATTTTAACAATTCCTTGATCACAAAAAATCCTCTTGATTTATTAAAATCATCAACTTATAAAGAAGATTTAACAATAATTTTGGGGTATAACAATAAAGAAGGAATGAAGTATGCTGGAAAATATGACAAAGAAGGTCTTTCAAAACTTAATGAGACATTTTTTCAAGTGCTTCCACGAAACATAAAATTTAAAAATATTAAGGAACGTAACAGCCTTGCAGATTATGTAAAAAAATATTATTTTGAAAACAATGGATTTATAAATATAAATTACAGTAAATTAATAGATTACTTTTCAGATTCTTTAATGATATACTCATCAGTAAAATCTGCTTATAATTTTATATTAAATAACGTTACTCTCTATAATTATTATTTCAAATATAGTTCATCGAGAAATTTAAATAAATTTGCCTCTGGTTTTCCACTCGTAAAAGGTGCTAACCACGCGGACGAATTATTCTATTTATTTGAACCAGCACCATACAAAATACTTCCTTCTACACCGAGTGATCTTAAAATGATCGATACACTTACATCTTTATGGACTAACTTTGCCAAACAAGGGTAATTAGTATATCATTTTTATTATATCAATTAAATCAAATCAAATCAGCTTCACGTTGTATCCCGCACACAGCAGGATAGGCAGAGGGAACCTAGTGTTGAGACACTCAGCTCCACACTTTCCGCCGAGCTAGACATTGCGTGTTGAAAGGCGGAAGTCAACGCCGCGCTGTGCCTGGATACCAGAACTAAGAAATTAAGATATAATTAAAAATTTAATTTCCTCGAGTGGGGATCGACCCTACAACCAGTCGATTTTACAGTCACACTTTGAGCCCCGGCACTACGACTGAAGATTATATCAATCAGTGGGATTAAAACTAGATGCGCTTAGTTACGTTACTTAACTTATATTTCGTATTTTTTTATAATTTTCAGATATCCTTCATCAGGTGATCGGACCATTAAATGGATAAAAAGTAGCAAAGATACTTTACATTTCTTGCAGCTCGATAATGAAATCAAGATGATACCTCTACCAAATAGAGACCGGTTCTTATTTTGGGATCAAATTTTTAATCAGAGCAATGTATATTAACACAGTTTTATTCAAATTTGAAAACGTTAATACAAAATAATGTAAAAGTGTTATTTGAATTTAAATTTTAAAGAAAACAATTTTAATATAAGACATTTTGTATATGGAAAGGCAAAACAGAAAGGACTCTTTCACCCACTCGTCACTTACAGACTCATAGAATCGAAAACAGAAGTGGTTGGAAATAGAAATGGGCATAATTTTCTATATAAAGAAATATTCTATTTTAAGCTTCAATATTAAACGGCATTGACACGTATGATTTTACACACATTTTCATTTTCTTATGTTTTGGAAACACATTTGCCATATTAATCGCCTATCAAGACAAGCTAATAAAAAATCTAGAGTAAGGAAATTTATGCTTTCTCACTTTTCGAACATTTTAGAGACGTGGCGTTTTTGTTGGCAAATTCAATGGCATACATTATATGAGCAAAAATGTAAAAACCGGTAAAACAATAATATATCTTTAATTAATAGCCAGATTAACTATAAAATATGTTACATGTAACTA
Organism: Heliconius erato x Heliconius himera; assembly: GCA_013421005.1. Taxonomy (NCBI): domain Eukaryota; kingdom Metazoa; phylum Arthropoda; class Insecta; order Lepidoptera; family Nymphalidae; genus Heliconius; species Heliconius erato x Heliconius himera. The sequence goes on from JAATLQ010021434.1 coordinate 29,137, forward strand.
CATACATGGAAAGGTAAAGATCATTCATTATATTTATTTACTAGGAAAAATAAATATTTTCAATAATAAAATAAGTTTTTTTTATTCCATAGTATTGTTAAAGGTTTACATGAAAAAATTACGCATTCACAAATCGTTTAGGTGGCATATGTCGGTCGTGTGGTGGTGTGGGCTCTACATCCATAGGCGGTGGACTCGGTAACTCCGCAAGTCTCTGGGTCAGCCATATCAATAAATAGACGAATATCCCCATACCTGATAGCCTGTTAAGGTCAATACTTTTTTATTTACAAACATTCTATGTATATCTATTTCGGAGAATAATTTTATGTTAATAGAAATAATAATACAAGTGGTGATTCACATAGGTTGCTGATTCCAACTCCCAATATTTTAGACACATTCATAATCTACAAAGAGAACACGTATATTCGTTATCTGTTTCTACTTTTTACGTTATGTGGGTTTAGATCCCCACTCTGGGAAATATTTTCAAATTTTAATGATTTTCATTTCATTTCTTTTCTCTGATGGGACGAAACGTGTTGGAAACTAACTAAGATTGAACAACTAAAAATATCTAATAAATATAAAAATCTACTTGAGTCCCGCCTGTAGTAATGCCAGAAAACTCAATTTATTAATTTGTATTATATTAATAAAATGTAACTTACATGCCCAACATTGTTTTATTATTTAAACGAGTAGTTGTATGAGGTACACCAGCTATAATAACAGAAATTCAATCGCTGAATTCAATGTTTATTATTTGAGACAAATAAACAAACAACGTAAACAATAATCATATGTGACAAATTATGAACAATGCCTGATGTGTGACATTACTTACCTAATTACCTTTTTGTGATATAAATAAAAAAAATAGGAAGCAGATAGGCAGAAGAGCCTAATTTTACACTTAGTATCCCACTTTCCGCCCAATTTTCAAGACATTGAATTTATATATGTGTGTTTAAAACCTACGTCTAAACTGTTGAGGTATCTTGATTAATTTCTTTAGGTATGGATTTAAAATGTTTTACCCTATAAACTGTACCCTTAAAAGGAGCGCTGACGCTTGCATGCAGCTGTATACGAATGCAAAGGGTTAATATCAGTTATTTTTAAAATTACTTGTTAAAAAATACATAAATATCAGTAGTTTTTGAAATCACTTAAGTATGTATCAGTCCATATTTGCCAATTTTCTTCAAGAATAGACTTTTCCCAAAAATCACAAATCCCCAAATATCATTCAATAGGATTTATTAAAAATCACTGAGCATACATATATGGGGGTTGAATGTATAGGTATAGGTAATAATAGGTATATTCCCCTACCTATAGACAGTCGTTGATCCCTCAATCGAGTACTTGTAAAAATAGCTCTGATAATTAAAATAATGTATACAATTTGGATATGTAAATTAAATCTCTTCTTTTAATCTTCAGGCATCATTTAGGCCTTGGGCAAAGAGTAAATATTCAAAAAATAAAATGTTATACAGTTTGTTGTTATAAATGTATAATATGTCACTTAAGGGTTACGGTAAGGGTTTATATTAAGTATATGAACGTAACCCTTAGTGACATATTGAACATATAAGAAGTTTGAAGTTATCAGAAAAAGAATACACATAAACGAAGTTTTTTTTTGTCATGAAATGACCTAAAAAGCTGAAGTTAGAAATTGCTACAAAGTAATTACTTGTAATAATTGTGATACTATTTAATGAGAGACCTAAAGTAGTAAGATTGTACTAAGAAAAAAGGAAAAGAATAATAGAACAAAATATGTATTATTTGAAATTTTTAAATTCCATGACATCAAAACACTTTTTTTTTTCAATGTTGATGTATAAAGGTTTTATAGCATTTTATATATTTATTATTTGGATTAACATTATATCACTTTATAATGATTGTTTTAGTATTAACATAATTGGCCTTCTATTTACTTTACAGTATGATGAGAAGAAAAGAAAACAATATATCATTATTGAAAACATTAAACAAGTTATTTATTTAAAACGGGGAAGTATTACAGGATTATGAGTTAAAAATAAAAAAGACGTGAATTTCGGTTATGTTGCTTTTTACTATCAATTTTGGATGTATGTGTACAAGTATGAATTCGAGGAAAACAAAGGAATATGTAATGTTTTATAATATATATTCTACATCGCAGTATTCGTTACGAACAAACATTAC
>JAATLQ010021435.1:1618-25045 GCA_013421005.1 Heliconius erato x Heliconius himera
TGAGGCCGGTCGTGGCGCAGCGGCACGAGGTGTGACTGCAAAACCGACTGGTTGTGGGTTCGATCCCCACTCGAGGAGATGAAATATTTACTTAAATTTATATTTCCATTTCTTCGCTCTGGTGTCGAGGTTAAGCGCGGCGTTGAGTTCTGCCACTCAACACGCAATGCCTCCAGAATTCGGCAGAAAGTGGGGAACGGAGCGTCTTAACACTAGGTTCCCTCTGCCTACCCTGCTGTGTGCGGGATACTAATTTAATTTTTTAATTTTTATAAAATATTTTAATTTCTCCGCTTTGCTAACAAGCGCAGAGTCCCACCACTCAACACACTATGTCTTAAAAATTGGTGGTAGGGTAGGGAATAGAGCGTTTTGACACTAGGTTCCCTCTGCCTACTTTAATATGCGTAAACATAGAAAATGAACTTATATAACTCAAAAGTTTCAAATGTTGCCTTTCATTCTACATTCTGTCAGAACAATCACACGTGACGAACCAATGATGTGTCACAAATAATTGATATTTCTATTTCATAGTTCTAATTATTAAGCCAAAGTGCTTTTTTCAATATTATATTTCTTCGCTTTATAATCTAATTTATAAAGAAGTAAAATGGAAGACCTTCCGCGCATGATTAGTGACTGTGTCTGTTAATATTATTTACAACTCAAATTCAAATTTCAATGTCAATGGCGTTCAGTTTTTGTAGCAATAAAGCTTTTTTATAAGAAACTAATAATAGCGTAACATATTTTTTTAATATCTCTCTTTTAGCGGTGATGATTTATTATTTAAAGAGTTAATAATTCTTAAATTAATGTTTTTATATGGCGAGACAAAGTACGGCGTTGTATTCCGCCGCAATATCTCGAATCGAATGAAATTTGGAGAACAGTTATAGAATAGAAGAGGGCATTCACACTAGATTTCTTATCTTTTTTTTTTGGATTATTAAAGTGATGTTAAAGAAAATCTTAAAAATTGTATGTCTACATGTAACTTGTATTAACTTATTGATTTTGGCAGTAGATACAAATATTTTCATGTATTTTAGTGTATAACTCCTCGTGGCTTACCCACGGCTTGAGAGATTACCAGGGAAAACCCAGACCAGATCCAGGTTTACGGTAATAGAGATATAATACTATATATAATGATTACAAGACGTCTTCAGAGTGAGCATCATCAGCGCACGTCACGACGGCGGCGCACAGTGCAGGATTGTTAATATTATCTTAATTTGCAAATTTCCCAAGAATATTATTAACCTACTTACGGATAGCGTACGTCTATACTATCTATATCCATATTCTATGCCTATTAATATTATTTATTAGTTTATTTAAACTTTACTTTAACAACCAAAAAACAATGTAACCCTCTGTACATGGTGAGTTACAGCGGGCACCTCAAAAACAGACTTCCCATCAGGTGACCCGTACGCTCGTGTGTCGTGTCTTTTCCATTGAAAAAAAGTGTATTTCATGTGTCATACACAACTCTTAGTTATTTCAATTCGACCGCGCCTATGAAGCTGCGGGTGAAAGCAAGTAAATAACAAAATGTTTCTCAAATCACAAAACAAATGGATTTTCCTCAATGATTCCTCTCAACACGTCGCTAGTAGAGCCTACAACAAGATTATAAATAATTTGTAATATTATACAGGGGGTTCAGTTCCAGAAATAAAGAACACCTGTTGGAGTCACTTCGGAATTTTGGACGACCTATATATGAGATGAGGGCGCGCGCGCGACGTTGACAGTGTGGATTTTTCAAAATAAAACGTGATAATTTGTATGAATCATTCTGTCTGTGAGCTCTGTCTCATAGTTGAGAGCTATTATTGTGTTATTTTAAATGACATCAAAAAAGAGGAGTTTCCACTGTTTTTAGAGTTCCGTACCTTTTAAGGAAAAAAGAAATTCTTATAAGATCACTTTGTTGTTCGTCTGTCTGTCTCTCTTTCAAGAGCCTTTATCTCAAGGACGCTTAGAGATATCGAGTTTAAATTCAAACCGTATACCTAGATAGTATTTCTACATTTACTTAACAAAAGATATGGCCATTTATACAGCAAAAAATGCGTATTTCGACACTATAAAGCTAAGCCTCCATTGCAAAAAAATCAGCTCCACGCTGTATCCCGCACACAGCAGGGGCAGGGCAACCTAGTGTTAAGACACTCTGTTCCCCACTTTCCGCCGAGTTCTGGAGGCATTGCATTCTGAGTGGCGGAACTCAACACCGCGTTTTGCGTCTACACCAGAGCTACGAAATGAAAACATAAATGTAAATAAATGTTTCATTTCCTCGAGTGGGAATAGAACCCATAACCAATCGATTTTACAGTTCCTGGCTGGTTTCACACATATTTAATAAAATAAATATATTATTTAATAATAGAAAATCAAAACAATGATAATGGTGATAATGTGGATGACAGTGTGAATTTTGAACATTTTGTCTATTATAAAAGATAAGTTCTAAAAAATATCTACAAGATTTTTTATAAAATATTAAATTTCTATGTTGTTTTGTATAAAAATATTATAAAAATATTTTTTAACTATAATACTTTAATAAAAAAAAACAGCTTCACGCTTTATGCCGCACACAGCAGGGTAGGCAGAGGGAACCCAGTGTTAAGACACTCCCGTTTCCCACTTTCTGCCGAATTCTAGAGGCATTGCGTGTTGAGTGGCAGAATTCAACGCCGCGCTTAACTTCGACTCCAGAGCGAAGAAATGGAAATATAAATTTAAGTAAATATTACATCTCCTCCCACAAACAATCGGTTTTACAGTCACACTTCGTGCCGCTGCCCCACGACCGGCCTCAAGTCAATACTTTAATAACTTACGCGTTTTCACAAATAAATATACATACGAGTACGTGGTAGCTCCTTAAGAAACCTTACATGGGTTCATCAAAATCAAAGAGGTAATTTACCTTATACGAGTATGTTCTAGTATCTTAATCAATATAATTGACAGAACACTCTCTGGTCGAAGTCTGAGAAGTGAGAACAATGCACTATTCTGTCATCTCCTGGACTCCTGTACCGGCGCGGGGCGGGGCGGCGGCGGTGGACAGTGCTTATTCTATATCTCTATATGAGGCTTATCTCTCATCTCTAGTCCTCATTGTTATCTCGAGTAAGTTTGCCCCATACTTAGTCTTGATGCAAAAACTTAAACCTAAAATGTATCTAACGTTTTTTTCTGTTTTTAAAGTTATCACTATATAAGTATATTTTTTGAGTTAGCAATCATATAGCGATGACGTTATTTATATACGATCTATCGTAGCTATATATAATGTAGAGCAGCCTTTTATGACTTTGTACCAAAATCCTTAATATAAAGCAATACAAAAGTAAATTTTGTTTCAAACTCTAACCTAATCCACGCAGAACGGGGAAGGTAAATGAACCTTGTGTTGAGACATTTCGTTCCACACTTTCGAGACATTATGTAGGTGCAACGGAACTCGACGCCGCGTTTTATTACCAGAGCGAAAACATAAAGTAATTCATTTGACCAAGTAATATTCGATCCCACAACCGTCGCGTTTACAGTCACACGCATGTGCTACTACACCACGACGACCTCTTACTTTTTTATAAGTTTTTATTTTTCTTAGGGGTTGGATTTCATATCATTTGTCGTCAGGACGAGAGCGAAGCCTTACAATAGCTTCCTGCTTGACAGAAAACCGGCTCTACTCAATAAAAGGATATTGTGTTTTGTATTATATATTTTTGTACTAATATTTTTTTATTTATTTTAAAAATAGAGTTAAAGTTAAGGAGAGAAAACTATTTATTAGTCGCTCTTAAGTAAATCTGAATGTTTTCCGAAGTATTCGAATCGTCGTTTGTATCGTTACCACCGAGTTATATTAACTGCATAATTCCGCTATTGAAATATGAAATAAATATTCTTATTTAAATAAAAACTTTACGTATATCTAGCATATAGCAAGGATCGCAGCGGGAATTTCGTGGTTGTCACTCCGTTTTCCACACACCGCCTAATATTCAAGGCGGAACTCAACATCGTGCTTTGTCTTGTTACTAGAACGCGAATATAATAATAATTCATACACTGGAAATCGAACCTACAACCGTCGCGCTTACAGTAGGATGCTGTGCCACTGATTAGTTTTACATCTGAAATAGTAAATCTATGTATGTAGTATGTAGGTGGAGCTTTTAGTACGAGATCGTAAAATATTGAGGGTAGTTCAATGGCAAAGAGGTCAATCGTATTCATTTGCTAGTGTTTGCTTTTTCCATACACCTACAGAAATTTTATCATCATATTTTATGACTATATTCTTAGTTTGTACCTTTCTCTCTATCACGCCCTCCCTTGGAATAAATAGACTACTGTAAGCACTTTTGAATCGTCGAATGAACATATAAACAAAAAAGCGACCACCGGTTCAGAAGGCAGTTCTGCTGAGAAGAGCCGGCAAGAAACTCAACAGTTGCTCTTTTCAAAGTCAATGTTATAATTTAATTATTACATGAACTGACAGCTGTCCTGCATCACATTCAATAGACATTAATTCCATACATGTTTATCCTCTTAATATTCTTAAACAGTGTAATAAGCTTTACTTGTTAGTATTTTTTTAAAGCTACTTTAAATTGTGGTAGTGGCAAATTTAGAATACACTGCGGAAGTTTATTATATACACGTACACTCAGACCCATAAAAAAATTATTAATTTTTTGGAGGCGAAAGCTGGGCATAACAAGCTTATTTGCTTGTAAATTCAGCTTTAGCTAATTTCAAGTATTATTTAATGCTTTAAAGTTTTTAATTTTAAAGTGTTTATATACATAAACATTTGATACCATATTGGTAAAATTCCGTAGTAAGTATCCAGTGGTGTGGTGGTCGTGGGTACGACATCCATTTAAGTTAATGTTCCTTAAAATAAATGATGTAATTAAGTATAATATTGAAAGTTCTGCTCCAAAGCAGAACTTTAAATACATTTAATTATCATAAAAGATAAGTTCTTACCAACTTCAGCGTTATAAAGGTGAAGAGTAAGTTTGATTAAAAGCACTACTCTCAAGAAGTAAGGTTTAATTCGAAAGAAGGTTTTTATATTGGAAAACTTATTTATTGAGGAAGCCTAGAGACCATTATATGAAGTTCATCCTTTTGGTGTAACTCATTGCATATGTGGTTGGAGTTACCTCGGGTACTTAGGAATTAGAATGTATCGAGTCCACAACTCTTAGTTATTTCAAATGTAAATACTACAGCGGCGAGGAGCTACGTAAAGGGAATATGACAATCAATACTAAATGTATGTACATATATGGTTTGATTATGTAAGGGAAAATACATTAACTAATAATTCATATTATCGGTAATTTCTGTTTTATAAGGTAATTATAAATTTTACATTAGTTATCCTCTGTAGAGTATGACATTATACGGTGTGTATGTAATGTAGTTAAATCAGCTTCACGCTGTATCCCGCACATAGCAGGGTAGCCAGAGGGAACCTTGTGTTAAGACACTCCGTTCCCCACTTTCTGCCGAATTCTGGAGGCATTGCGTGTCGAGTGGCAGAACTAAACGCCGCGCTTAACCTCGACACCAGAGCGAGCGAGAAATGGAAATATAATTTAAGTAAATATTTCATCTCCTCGAGTGGGGATCGAACCCACAACCAGTCGGTTTTACAGTCACACCTTGTGCCGTTGTGCCACGACTGGCAGTAATGTAGTTGTTAATAAATATAGGCAAATCATTTCAAGCTCCATTAAAAAGCTAGTAATATATAACCACACAACTCACCTTTTGATACAGAAACGGTCTAGTCAGCGCTAGATACCTCTCCAGAGCCATGGTGACCGCGATGCAGACGCTGCCCACGCCGAACACGCGCAGCACCACGCGCGCCGCGCAGTACAGCTGCGAGCGCGCCGCCCACGCCCACTGCTCCGCCACCACCATCGCGCACATCATGCCCAGCTGCGGGTGGACCATTAGTGGTAAAAAAGATAAAAGAAGGACAGACAGAGGGAACCTAGTATTACGACACTTCCGTTGCCCACTTCCCACTGAATTCTGGAGGCATCGTGTATTAAGTAGCGGAACCCACCGCCGCCCTTTGCTTCGTTACGGAAGCGAGGAAATGATTCTCGAGCAAGAATCGAATCGATTTTTTTTTGTGTATTTATTCTTTTCCTTGTATGGTTTTAATTCAACAACTAGTGTATGAATTACAATTTATTAAAATATTTTAGTCAAATATAATGTACAGTCTAAAGCGTTTTGAATTTAGTGTGAACTTGCAAAAATATTTGATAATTTAAAGTTTCTTTAAAATAATTCATTACTTCTATTCAAAATTAAATGAAATATATATTATACATATATGACTCACAAGGAAAAACGTATTTTAGAATCTATTTCAGATCCTTGTAATTATGAAAGCTTTGTTAAATTATATTATAATATGTTACATTATATTCATATAGTATAAACTGTATATTTCCTTTTAAATAAATAATTTAAACAAATGAAGCTAACGCACTCACCAAAGCGACTAGGTCGTTAGCGGCCAGGGACGTAAGAAGCAGCAGATGCTTGCGGTTCCTCACCCGCCGCTCCCCTCGTCGCAGGGCTATGATCGCCACAGCATTACCCACGATGCCAATCGCATACACCACTTTAACTATCAAACCGAACATCTTGCTCGGCCTCACATAGTTACACCCAGGGCTCGTCACATTATGGACTATATGATCAGAAAAGGTGTCATTGAGCGTAAAATTGGTGTAAGAAGTTGTCTCAAACGACTCAGTGGTCAACTCTAGCATGTTGTACATATTTAGTCGTTGGTAGTCGAGTCAGTGCGTGATATTCGCGAGCATCGCTCAGTACATATTCGTATAGCGTGGGTCGAGCTGGAACAATGTAAAATACAATTAAAAATCTGTACCCATAGAGGTGTACGTGTCCGGCGTACGAAACACGTCGTTATAATTTATTGTGGATATATTTATGTGGTTATTTATTCACCTCCGATAATAAAAATTGATTATTCATTAGTTTATGTCTTTATTGTGATTTTTTAAATGATTTGAGGTCTACCGCATACTTAGAGAGAAACAAAGCAAACAAAAGTTTTCGCAAAGTTAGTTAAAATATTTGTATATGTACAAAAATCCAAGGGCATACATATATTTTGTAAAATTTAGTTTCATAATTTTTTAAAATTTCATTTTGTATATAGCACAAAGTAGGGTAGGCAGGAACCTGGGAGGCTAATGTTAATACATTCCTTTCTCATTAAGCCACACGTTGCTAACCTTTGGCTGAATTCTGGAGGCATTGCGTGCTGAGTGGCGGAACTCAACGCCGTGCTTTGTCCCGACCAGAACGAGGAAAATGAAAATACTAAATGTTTCATTCCCTCAAATGGGTATCGAACCCCTAATGCGATAGAACTTTAATGTCGCACGCTTGTGACTTTCCTGATTCATTAATCTATATATATAATAAAACAGTAAAAATATTTTGTCTGTACATTAAGTATTTTTGATTGAAATGGATAGAGGGACACTTAAAAAGAATAATACAATCTCAATGTTCAAAGTATGTTATTATAAATATGAAGTATCAACATTGGTCGTATATATTCTTATACAAATTACGATAATGTAGTAAAAAAATCATATTAGAAGATTACTTATTAAAGTAATATAAACTCATATTAGATGTCATTATAGTTGCCAGTCAATTCTGTTTATTAAATGGGTAATCACATAGTTCAAGCGGGCGAAGCCGCGGGCGGACGGATAGTCCCTACGTAATTAGATATCAAAAAACCACAAATGTGCCACTCATGCCAGCAATGATGCCATAAGTATCTACTAATTTTAACAAATCCTTGCACAACGTACTCGTATAATATACGTCACGAATAATTCAACGTTTTTATAATCTCTATAAAGTACATTTGTTTTAAAGTTTAATTTAACACATATTAAACTGTAAAACAAAGCTGTCCAATACGTGACAAATATTATTTTTAACATATTTATTTTTCATACTGTATTGTAAGTAAATATTCTAGGAATAGATTACTACATTATTTATTTATAAAACAGGGACATGAGGTGAGACAAAATGAAATTGCCTCTTTATTTTATCGGACACGAAAATATATTTCAATATCTTTGATTTTCGCTATTACCGTACATTTTAAATGAAACCCGATGTTACGAAGAAATCCATTCGTGACCTCGTACTACTGTAGTGTTCAAATCATCGATTCCCAAAAAGAAAAACTCTTTTCTATAACAAGAACGTATGGCTTAGTGGTCAGAGCGCCTGGTCGGTTTACAGGAGGCGCGGGTTCGAGTCCCGCTACGTTCAAATTTTTATACGTTTTCTAAATAAATATTTTTCTTTTGTAAGTGCGAAATAACACTTAAAGGTATAAAAAAGAAACACTTTAATAAAAAAAAATAGTGTTAACCAAATATATATGTACCGATTAGGAAATACATACAGTACCTAAGCAATAATAATTTAGAAGTTATCTAATTTAGGCTATTGTTAGTTTTCAGATTTGTATCAATATATTATGATAATAAATATCTATTGCATTTAAATTAAGGATATGTAAATATATAACATTGTTTTGCCATTTATAAGAAAAATATTTTCTTTATTTTGTATGTTGATATGTGATATTGTCTATGTTTTTATAACGCCTATAGGTAGTTTAGACGACAAGAATTAAGTAACTGTGGTACCATGAATTGGAATTCCCAGTGGAACTATAGAGTTTGTGCTCTTTAAATTTGTTTTGATGTTTTTATATGGAAAGTCACCTAAAACTGTTAGCGGTTTTTAACCGACTTCTAATTATAAAAGTCGACTTTACTTTTTTCAATTCAATTCGACAGTACTTTTTTTTGTCTGTTACTTCAAAACATTGATGAGAAAATCACATGTCTTAAATTTAAAAAATTCAATTTCTCGCGAACCGATTACTATATTTTTTTTATTGGAAAGGTTTAACTTTAAGGGTAGTTTGATGAGAGTTTGGTCAAATTCCGATAATGGGATCCGGTTGAAATTGAAGAAGTCGTTTCTTTCGTAAAAATACTAAATAATTTCAACCTAATTATAATAATCGTGCTGTTAAATTCAATATAATCAGATTTCTCTAATAACTACTTTACTTACAGAACTTGGCCTAGTAAATGAGACGCATCCCCGAACGGTTCTATCTCCCTGAGATACTGTATATAATATAAATGTTTTCTATTTTGTGGAGTGATAGCCGCTATCAGAACTATTTTAAATAACAAATAAAATATATTTTTTCGTTGTTATCAACAAACTGTTTATAAATAAATAGATATTGGCGCCATGTTAAAAAGCTTTTCAATATTTTTTCAATATTTTTCATTCATAGAGATAAATAATGATTTAATTTGCGGATATTAGTATATTTTTATATTTGTTATCTATATATATAAAAGGACTTGTGTTGACTGATTGAGGTAAGACGCACGCAGAGCCGTAACCGCTGATGGTAGAAACGTGAAATTTGGGCAGATGTTTATTTTCATATTCTGGACGTCCACTAAGAAGGGAATTTGAAAATTTTTAACCCTAAAGGGATGAAATAAGGGTTGAAAGTTTGTATGGTTTTTTTTTTAATCTGTACGGTTTTTTATAAAATTTGAAATTCAGACTCTTAAAAATATTTAATTGAACACGTGTTTCATGATCAACACACAATGTCTCCAGAACTCAGCGGAAAGTGGGTAACGGAGTGTCTTAACACTAGGTTCCCTCTGCTTACTCTACTGTGAGCGGGATACAGCGTGACGCTGATTTATTTAATTTTGATATATTATAAATAAATACTTATATCAGATGGTAGAAAATTTAAAGAGTTTCATTTAAAATGTGTAAAATATGTAAAGGGCTTACTAAGTACTATTATAGAGTTATTTTATGAGTCACTCCAGGCACTGGGCATTACCCACTGTGCACTGGACGGTCTAAACGCGGCATAAAGCTTTATAAGTTTATCCAAACGCACCAACACCGACACTACGAGTCGATTTAGTGTTGTAAAAATATGCGAACGTATTTTAGTATCGAGTGCAAATAACTCGTTACGTCGATAGCGCTCTCGATGTTTGTTATAACACCAATAAAGTATTCGTGTTGTTGTTGTTGACGTTTATTTAATCTGCGCAAACACTTTCTCTCTTATATTATATTATATTATATATATATATATATATATATATATATATATATATATATATATATATATATATATATATATATATATTATTTAAATTATATTTTAAAAAAATCAGCTTCACGCTGTATCCTGCAACACAGCAGGGTAGGCAGAGGGAACCTAGTGTTAAGACCACTCCGTTCCCCACTTTGGGGCCGTTCAAGTATTACGTAAGCACGCTAGGGGAAAATATTTTTAGGAGGATTGCTTATTTTTGATGACATAGTTGGGGGTCAATAATTGCAAAAAAACTGCTTACGTAATACTTGAACGGCCCCTTTCTGCCGAATTCTGGAGGCATTGAGTGTTGAGTGGCAGAATTCAACGCCGCGCTTTCTCTCGACATCAGAGCGAAGAAATAGAAATATAAATTTAAATAAATATTTAATTTCCTCGAGTGGGGATCGAACCCACAACCAGTTGGTTGTACAGTCACACTTTGTGCCGCTGCGCCACGACTGGTCTCTAAATTATATTATTTTATTTATTTATTTTAATTAGTTGAACCGTCAAAGTTCAAATTTTAAATGCATACTGCACCATTTATGGTGTAACTAATAAAGTATAGCGTCCTTGTGTTTTTGATTTTGATACCATTTGTCCATAACCCTAGAATAAAACAAAATATTTGTAGAATATCGAATAGAAAATAAAGCGCTATATCACAAAGCTTTCAGTTTATAAAATTATTTTTAAACAATATGCCTTAGTGAGGGTAACTGAGCGTGTCTAATTGATAATTACAGTATGTAATCGCAGATGGGCTGATGACGGGGAGGCAGGGTGCATTTACCCCGTGAACCAGGAGACGGACCGGGGACCGGGCACCGGGGACCGGAGGCTGGAGGCTGGAGGGATGCACGGTACATTACATGCAGTGAACATGCCTAAGAAGAGCTTATTATGCTACCTTATCGTTTTTATCTTATAGCGTTAGTATTTTATTTTTTATATTTATAATTCATATTTTGTCAGATAAGCAATTGGGTGTTTTTTTTTTGTATACTACTTTTGCCTTATTCTTGTAGAACGCCGCACCTTGTTTAAACAGACCAATCCAGACTTCTCAAAATACGTTTAAAGTTCAATCACACACCCACCGCCCCAAAACAACATATATAATTTCCTCAAGTGGCGATCGAACCCACAACCAGTCGCGTTTACAATCAAAAGTAAACAAATATAAAAACCCTACATAAACACAAACAGGATAAAAGTCAGTATTTTCGTCATTATCGAGATGGGACAGTAGCTGTTGCCCAACTTGGTCTGTTTAATGGTGTCGCGGCCCCTTAAACCTACCACTCCATGACAATGTATGTGCATTTGAAATTTAAAACATTCTACTATCTATTATCAATTTAAATGCTACGCTTTTGATTTGTTGCCGTAGTTTTGTATACTTTAGTAATCATTGGAGACTGACCTTGTGTGGTAAAAAATGGTGAATGATCATAAAGGTCGTGGATGCAATTCTTATTTGTTGTCAAGAAATAAACTTAATATATAATATTAGTTACAAAATTATAGCAACCAATTTGACAATACACGAATATTTCGTAACCGTTCCCATTAAAATATTTGCCATACCAGAGCGAGGAAATGCTAATGTAATTAAATATTTAATTTCATCGAGTGAGAATCGAATCCACAACCTGTCGCGATTACAGTCGCACGGTTAAACCTTTTCGTCACGACTGACTCTCCAATAGTCATAATATTAAGTAACTAATATTAAATAATGAATTTTAATGAGAGAGAATTGTTGGTGACGAAAGTGTAAACCACAAAATATGATAGGTACCTATCTAAGGAAACCACAAGCGGGAAAAGCACGCGCTTAAAGCTCGCTTCATTATGAAACATGTATTTATCATACATTATTAGTATCCATGTGCATAATGGTGTAGTGCAAGTATTATTTTATTTCTCTTTATTTTTACAATTTTTTAAGATTGTGAAATACTAAGCTTATGTAATTTACACCGCGAGCGGAGAGAACCCATTAATGACTACGTCGAAATCGTACGTAATAAATGTTCGGGCGGAAAGAACCCAACGAGCGGAAAGAGTTGAAATGTTTTTTTTTTACATTTTTTTAATTTGTTATTCCACACTTAGGAAAGAAAAATGCTTATTAAGAAAACGTATAAAAATCACGTTACGTTCAAATTTTTATACAATTTCTTAATAGAAGATAAAATTTACTTGCTTCGTTCTGGGGAGCAGAGCAAAGTAATTACAAAATACAAAACTGGTGGAAATGTAAATCAATTTTATTGAAATGGAGTCATCATTTCTCTTTCGCGGTGGGAAACGGGCTTTCGAGATTTAAAACAAGAAAGACATTAATATTTAAAGACATTGAGTGACAGGCGACCGAATCCGAATACCTACCGCCGAATTTTATTTTCAGAACTTATATTGATTACAATTATAAATCACGAAATAGGAATTGAACCTACAATTATACGTCACAGCAGCACCACTACGGCGATGTACACATAATCATATAATTATTATTTTTTATACTATATAATATATTTTTTTGATCCAACTTAATATTTCTAAAATTAAAAAAAAAAAAATTAAATTAGCTTCACGCTGTATCCCGCACACAGCAGGGTAGGCAGAGGGAACCTAATGTTAAGACACTCCGTTCCCCACTTTCTGCCGAATTCTGGAGGCATTGCGTGTTGAGTGGCAGAACTCAATGCCGCGCTTAACCTCGACACCAGAGCGAAGAAATGGAAATATAAATTTAAGTAAATATTTCATCTCTTCGAGTGGGAATCGAACCCAGAACCAGTCGGTTTTGCAGTCACACCTCGTGCCGCTGCGCCACGACCGGCCTCAAATATTTCTAAAATATATACTATAAAACCGTAGCGTTTGGCGCTCCGTTCTCTCTGACTACCCCGCAAGGGATAAAGCGTGAAGCTAAGTTAAGTTAAGTTATATACTATAAAATATTTGTAAGTGAACATAGTTTTACGATACTCTTTAAATAATATTTAGATATTAAATGTAAAAGCATGTAGAAGCGTGCAAGTGTAAACAGAAGGTTGTGGGTTCAATTGCCATTCAAGAGAATGATTTTTTAAATATTTTTATTCATCCTATGCTCCGGTTACGAGGCAAAGCGCAGTGTTGTGTTCCGCCACCCAAGATGCAATACCTTAAGATATTGCATCTTGAGCGTCTGTTCTCTTTTTTTTCCGCCATATTCTTAAGAATAATTCCTAATAATAAATGAGTGTTCTAGCTCTAAGTTCCCAGGTTCCCTCTGGCTATTCTGCTATGTAGCACTTTGAGCGTGAGGCAAAAAAAATTAACGTTTGTTTTAATCAATTGAAAGTGACACGTCTAATAAAATTTTGGCACGCTGTTATCAAAATATTGTTAAAGTAATTTCTAATAAACACGATTCATTATAAGTAGATAAATGATTAAATATTATTTTTATTTATAAATATTATATAAATTAAAATATAATAATACTATGAAATAAAATGTTAAAAATAATTACCGAAAATATATTCAGCATATATTTCGCAGATATACTAAAGAAACACAACACTCTTCCCACTTAAAATTCAACAAATTGTATTTAAAAAAACTATGTTTCATATAAAAAAAAAACGAAACGTAAATAAGTTCGATGTTTTAGTCGTCTCTACGTCAGAAACGCGCGCGCTCTCTACGTACTCTAAGCGGACTGACTGCGGCTAGGAGGCTACTACCTACTACTTACTAGCTACTAGCTGACTTACTTTGTGAGTACTGACTGACTACTGACTGTCGTATATTGCTTAGCAAATGTCCGCCCTTAGAACGCCGGCACTCTTAGTTATATCTTAGTACTCGAGCTTACTATACTATAGGTACTGCAAGTTTGTGTACAAATATTGTATGAAAGACGCTCCGGTTAAAAGCTTTTCGTCTATTTTAAAATTAAAAATTAAATCAGCTTCACGCTGTATCCCGCACACAGCAGGGTAGGCAGAGGGATCCTAGTCTATTTTCTAGTATACATAATTAAAAAAAATATTAAAATTGAAAAGTTTAGTTTGGAATTGTAATTTTAATTGTTACTGTGCGGTACCTGTTTATAGTTAACTCAATACTCTAATAAGATAATGAAGAAGGAAATGATGCCGAATGAAATTACTACTGCGCTAATATTGCTTGTCTTTGAGTACCTTTAACGGCTTAAGTTTAAAAAAAAATGTTTTTTTTTTATTTATTTATTTAGCAGATTTTTTTTTATGGAAAAGAAAAGGCAAACAAAAGGCAGTTCGGGTCACCTGATGGTAAGTGACTACCGCCGCCCACGACCCCGTGCAACACCAGAGGAGCTACAGGTGCGTTAACGGCCGACAAGGTGGAGAGAGACGCGCCTTTTGAAGGGCGTCTATCTCGGTCGTGCCGCAGGTAGGGCATTCCATAGTTGCGTGGCACGTGGAAAGAAGTTCCTACGAAACCGGACAGTAGTGGAGTGCCACGTATCCAGGTGGTGTGGATGATATTTTAGTACCCAAAAAGGGAAACAGAAAACAGAAATTAATACTATTTGTTTGACTGCTGGACTGTATTTGTAGGTGCTGATTTAACAAGCGAAAGCTGCGAATAATAAAATTTTATTTGATTTTATGTATTTGTACAATGTTTTAAGTTTTTACGGATTCATAGTATACTGACTCAAAAGAAAAAGAAACTGAACTTTTATAGCATCTCAAATTGATGCTATAAAAGTTCAGTTTTGTTTTAGTCTGTATGTTTGGATCATATTATTTTTTCTTCTTAAGATCGCGTAGTTTCTAGCTAAAATTAATATCAAATATCCAGGTCTACAGAATCTTCGAATGAGAAACGAGCCTAAACATCCGAAAACTTAAGTTTCTCAACTTTTGTAAGTCACGTTCCCGTTGGCCTACTATCATGAAATTAGTACCAATCCCAGTGGGCGAGTGGCGATTGATTTTATCGATTTTCTTATTTTTATGAAAAATAGTAACTGTAGAAAATTTTGTGACATATTTATCATTATTTTTGTTTGTACAAAGATGTTGTACGTTATATAATACACATTAATATAATTTATAAATATTATGTAAATGACGAGGAAAACGTTTAAATGTTACCAAAGTTTTCAATACACCTAAACAGAAATTGACCTAAAACGCACACAGCAGGGTAGGCAGAGAGAACTTAGAATTAAGACACTTGGTTGTTCCCCGCTTTCCGTCGACCTTTGGAGGCAATTTCTAACAAGAACTCAAAATCATGGTTTTTTTTATTAGGTCCCTATAATTCTAAAGGCGCGACATATTTAAGTACAAACAAATATTACATTCAGTTCAAAATATTATCAATTTAAAATAGAACTAAAACTGCCCCGATTTTTAGGCCAAAAATTAAATATTTTTAAATACCACTAATTTCAGAAAAGTATATTGATAAGTTACGTACAACCACTTTGCCTCACAGGGTTCACGATAAACCAAGCATTTTTTTAAAGTATATAAAACAAATCTTGTATAGTCTATATCAACTTTGGAAACTTTATTTAAAACTCAACGAAGTGGATAAGTAATAAAAATATTTTTGTAGATTCACGGTGTATCTTGCACGAAGCAGGGCAGAGAGAATCTGGGAATCTAGGGTTAAGACAGAGCAAAGAAATGAAAATATGGAATATTTTATTTGCTCGAGTGGATTCTCTCGAATCGAACTTACAACCTGCCGCGCTTACAGTCACCAGCTTATGCCCCTGCGCTCATGCTCTGCGTTTGGTCTCGACTACTAATTATTGATATTTTTTCTATGTACAGGACAACTGCTTTAAAATCGTAATCGTTTCTGTGCTATGTGGAAATTTCTCTGCCTGATTTTCCCGAATGAAGTAAAAATTAAAAATATAATTACCGAGTGAAAGCGTCTGCGCTTCTTTTACAGGAGCAGCATATCAATATGGGACAAAATATTTCAAACCCGTACCTAAAAAAATAATCAAGATTCGTCATCAGTTTATACGTAGGATTATATTCATTTCATGATTTTTATCTATACTGTATTTGGTGTGACGCAGTTACGAATAGATACCAATAACGTAACCTAATATTACAAAAATACTACTAAGCAATGCTGATCTGCCATTTTTCATTCTCAAAAAATACACCAGAACGAGGAAAGGATATCTTTCGCTCTATTTTACGTAATTACCTATTTTCTATAACAAACCTTAGCAACGTTCAATTTCACCGCCAATGTTGTCGCTTAGACATATTAGTGTCTGTGTGCGTCATTCTTAACTAATGGCGTTTTATTTTAGAACGATAATTTTATTAATTAATTTTATTTAAAAAAAAAACACATTTTAGATATTTTCATTTTTTGTTTTAATTGTATTAGGCTGTTGTAGAGCAGTTAAAACTATGCCCATTTACAGTGGTGAAGATAAAAACCAGCATATATATTTATATGTATATTTAAAACTCGTAACTTGAATGAAAACTTTTGTAAAGGTGGAATGACAAATTTGTATAGCATAAGCTATATCTACATTTTACACACATTTATAATTAGTGATTCGATTAGTTAAAGGTTACAGCGATAGTGACGCAACCTTCTCAGACTCCCCCGGGCATTGAAGTCGATACATCAACTATATATTTAAGATAAATCCACTTTGACAAACTGTTGCCTTTAGCGTGAGCTTAACTAACATGATTCCGATTTCAGTTTCTATGCAAACAACAAAACAATTTTTTAAAATATGTTATATATTTCTTTTGTAAAGTAAGAATAGTACATCTGTCCATTTTGTGATTATCCAGCAAATTATAGAAGATGTGAAAATAAAAGGAAAAAATACTCTACAAAAACTAAAATATAATTACAATATTAACATTATAAATATATTAGAAATAATTGATATTATAGATCTAAATGACTCCATCACCAACTTAACTAAAACGTTCTAAACTAAAGTACCGACATACAAACTAGATATTAGCCCATAGGCACATGTATGAGCCGACTCTATGAAAGGACCAGGATTTAAGTCCTCCGCGGAGTACTCTACTTGTGCAATTGAGGATTATAAAGCGTTCACTGAACCGCGGTCCCTCCCAACGACTAACTCTACTTAACTAAACCAACTACTACTACTATATTTAACTGAACCAGCGTTGATTTCTAATTACAATTGCAAATTTTAACGATAACTATCAGTTATCATTAAATTAAATTAAATCAAGCTTTTATTGACAAAACTTGTTTACGTTTTGCAACAAAATTGTCCCTTATATAAATTAATTTCACGCTGTATCTTGCACACAGCAGGGTTGGCAGAAGGAACCTAGTGTTAAAAGACTCCGGTCCCCACTTTCCGCCGGATTCTGGAGACATTGCGTGTTTAGTGGCAGAACTCAACGTGGTGCTTTCCTCGACCCCAAAGCGAAGAAAGGAAGTTATAACATTAAATAAATATTCCATTTCCTCGAGTGGGGATCGAACCCAAAACCAGTCGATTTTACAGTCACACTTTGTGCCCCTGCGACGTATGTACGTCGCCTAATATCTTGTTAGATTATAAGATAGATTTAGATAATTATTTGTAAATCATTACATCATCGAGATATCAGTTTAAAATATAAAAGATCAATCAGTGATGATGATACTTATTTTTTTTGTAGTATACACTTCTGAAAAAAAATAAACACCTTGAATTAAGAGGTTTATTATTGACACCGCACCGTCAAGAAAACATCTAACTCGATGTAGAGTCCGATTCCATCTAAAAAGATGATTTGTGTGTAAAAAAATGTATTTGGCCTCGTAACGCCACTTAAAAGACTGAGTCAGTGTTTCTTCTTCATTAGAGTGACTTTTGATTATTACAATTTGTAAGAGATCCTTAAAGTTCTTTTTTTTACAATTTCACGCTGTATCCCTCACATGGCAGATTAGGCAGAAGGAACCTGGAGGTTAACCTAGTGTTAAGACAATCCGTTCCCATTAGAACCCATATGTGTTCCCTACTTTCTGGAATCTCCGCCGAGTTCTGGAGGATTGGCGTGTTAAGTGCCGAAAATTAACATCGCGCTTTGCCTCGACACCAGAGCTAAGTAATCAAAATATTCAATATTTCATTTCCTCGAATGGGAATCAAACCCAAAACAAACTGTCGCTTTGCAGTCACACGCATGTGGGGCTCCTCCTTAAAGTTACATATAATATTTTTTTTATCAAATAATGTTCCCAAACAACAAATAAAATTATAATATCTATTCTAAATATAGCGCGTCACGTTTCCGGAAAGTGAAGGACTTTCGCCTAGCATCCTTGTACCTTTATCTCGGAGGCCGGAGCCCCGAGCCCGGCTCCGTCTGCTATCTGCCTAATACAGTTAGAGCGGTCCCGATACCAGCATCCTATTTATATACTCATAGGTAAACATACAGCGACACCACAGATACGTACTATCTTATTGTTTTGTTAATTTACTTGTTAATTTAGTTCAAGATCCTGGTATGGAAGGGGGTTTTTATAAGGCGTCGAAAAGTTTATTTCTATTTCATGTTTTTCGTTTAAGCTTACGTACCAGGCTTTTTAGAAAATACGCTTAGTTCTATATTATTTATATATTATAAACCACAACCATTTATAAAGTAGTAGGTACGGTAGAAAATCTTTTGTGTTGATGTTCCTTCTGCCTACTCTGCAAATTTAATAAACAGTGTATGAAAAAAACTATATGCTTAAGTTGTGGAATCGATTCCCATCAGAGGAGATGAAATATTAAATATTTTCAATTTCCTCGCCCTGGTAACGAGGTATAGCACGGCGTTGAGTTCCGCCACTCGACTCGCAATGCCCCCAGAATTCGACGGAAAATGCGGAACGAGATTGTTTTAATGGGGACGGAGTATCTTAACACTATATTCCCAGGTGTCCTCTACCTACATTCCTATGTACAAGCATACACAAGTAAAGCGTAAAGTTGAAAAAATTGCATCATTTCGACCCCATCTTAGGTTAGGCAGAGAGAAAATAGTGACAAACCATTCATTAAACAATACTTGGTTACAAGATGAAAGAAATCCATTATTTTTTTCTTCCAATTCACATTGTATTTCACATAGCAGGGTTGGCAGAGAAAATCTTATCAATACTCTCCTAGGAGAGTGGGAACTCTAGAGTTCTCCGCTCTCCGCCTAAATGCGTATTTATAGGCGCTGTCATCAAAATACATTGTGTTTATATTTAATGTATTAGGATTATATATTTTTTGCTTTGTAATGGAACACGTAATAACACCATTGTTATTCACACGGTACACCACTTACAAACACATACCCACATACAAATTGGAGTTAACACATGTAAATAAAAAGTTGCGGATTTTATAACTACTACATTTACAATCATACTTTATATTAATACTATAAATGTGAATGTAAGTTTGTTTGTTACGCTTATACGTATAAACTACAGTAGTGGTGTAATAACGACTGACCAAGCGCGATGTATGTGGGCTCGATTCGTATTCAGAAAAATATTTATATTATTTCCTTGCAGGTAAGGCAGAGGGAACCTAGTCGAAGACACTCCGTTCCCCACTTTCTGCCGAATTCTGGATGCATTGCGTGTTAAATGGCAGAACTAAACGCCCCGTTTTGCCTCGACTCCAGAGCGAAGAAAGGGAAATATAACTTTAAGTAAATATTTCATCTGCTCGAGTGGGGATCGAACCCACAACCAGTCGGTTTTACAGTCACACTTTGTGCCGCTGCACCACGACTGGCCTCATAATTATTTTTTATCATAATTACGATTTTTGTACCTAGCATAAAAACACTCCGTTTCCCATTCTCTGCGCTTAACACCACGCTTGGTCTACTGGAATAGGGAAACAAAATAATCTAAATATGATAATTTCCTCGAGTAGGGACCGAACTCGTACTTACCTTCACCTATTTACAGTAAAAAACTATTCCACGGCGCCATGTACTACTGTTGAGTGATCATAAAAATTACTAGCATTCTTTTAGTATTATCATTAGATATTATTAGATAGTTGTAATATCGATTTATACCTTGTGAAATGAGAACTAGTTTGTGAAGTTATAAAAAGTGTTACCAATAAATAAAATACGTTTCCCGACCTTATTACTGTACATTTTCTTTCATATTTCAAATCAACTTTCTAAACAGTAATTACAATTTTATATTAAAAATCGATATTGAAGCTAAGATAGAGTATAGGAGATTGATGCCTATGAATTATTAACTTACAAGTCTAGAATAGGCTATTAGTGACTGGTAACAAACTTCTTTTTGACAAGTGTTGGTCCGAGCAATACTGCTTATCTTATATTTTTTATCATAAATTTTAGCGATTATCCAGTTCTTTTAGCTTCACGCTACACATAGCAGGGTATGTCGAAGGAACCTGGGAATATACTCGTAGTTGCCCTTGCCTCGTTACTAGAGCCAGAAAATGTAAATATTAAATATTTCATTTCTCGAGTAGGAATCGAACCCACAACCTCAAACCTTAAAGTATTGTTATTAATACTAACATTATGAAAATTGCATTTGGGCTTGATATTTTTCATGTCCTCGCGTTTCTGTCTAATCAAAGAACAGAGGTGAACTAAGTAATGCGAATATACATATATGTATAAGTTATAATAAACTCTAAATAGAAATCCTCACATGGTCTAAAGCCCTAGATGCCATACACGGCGTGGTGTGACACCATTGGCACGAGTGTTTCAGTGGGCACCTTTTCAGCCGTCGCCATTATAAGGGGAACAATAGCCCGCCTTATACGTCCCTTCCGTAATGACGACGCGCGCCTTAACGAGGTGCGAGGACTCTGGTCACTGGATCGCGAATTAAATTAAAATGGTCTATTGTGGTGGCCCTGATGTATGGAGATATAGATGAATTTATTGATAATTATTGTTATTTATTTATGTATAAGTGCTTAGTAATTCATGATGATGGTACAGAAGTGGTACAAAAAGTATACAAAATTGTTATTAAGTATAATAAAAATAATCTCTTACTCTACATTAAAAATAGTAATAGCCATAAAACCTAATAAATGTAGTGTATGTATGTTTCGCACACACCCTGTATAACATGAAGTTTAACCTCAATTACGGTATTTTGTTAGGTTGTTTGTTATATTGTGTCAACTGAATCATATTTAGCTTGAAGCTTCTGTTTGTTTTACGGGCTATCATCCATTTTTAGGGTTCCGTACATGAAAATGTAAAAATGGAACACTTATAGGATCACCTTGTTAGGTCACCGTCACTTATAGGTCAATACGAATAAAACTTAGAATAATAGACAGTGGTAAATTGTGTCAAGTTAACCTGTTTGTTATACCTACGTAAGATACGCTACGTTAAAATTTTAATCCGTTTCTAAATATTTTTCTTTGGGTAGCAGACAGAACTATGTATCTCTCAAATATGGAAAGAATAAAGAAATAAGTTGTAAGTAACGCTTGGGCGGTTATCAAGAGGCGCGGCTTCGAGTCCTGCTGCCTTCAAATTTTTATACGTTTCTAAATATATTTCTTTTTTTTATGGTGTACTTATTGATAACGTAAGATAATGATAATGTTAAATTTTTTGTTAATTTCTATTGTAAAAAATAATAAATATAATTAAGGCGGAACTCAACGCCGCCTTTTATTTATTGGAGCGGAGAAACAAAAAATAAATAATCGTTCACCCGATTGGGGATTCAATCCACAACCATCACGTTCACAATTATTTTACTGTCCCACATTGCATTAGACATATGTGGTATTGTAAAGTAAATATACTTTTTATAATTATTTTTTTCTACATTCTGTTAAATAATATGATTAATGTGAGAGCGACAGAGGTGAAGTAAAATAAGCAATATTCATTGATAAACTTATAATTTAATTGTTGGCGGGTGTCGTGCTGGTACAAGTACAACAACATTATTTAAGTCAATGGAAAACCGCAAAACACTCCGCGTCCCTCAGATATCAACAAACGACTCGACTTGAATACCAAAACGCACGAGCTACTAAGCTGTAGATGTGGCATTCGAATGATACAAGATGTCCTCTCATCGATCTCTTGTTTTTGCAAGAGAGATCATTTATTAAATGTTATTTTTACAGTTAAAAGTGATAGAGAATACTATTTATTAAAAGTTATTTCGCACTAATTTTTTTTTGTTAAACATAATTCTCATCCACAATCTATAGGTAACGGAAATTTGTAAAAATCTCTCTTCTCAGATGACTATCCAACGTACAATGTAGCGGGCCTATAAGAATTTGGACGTAGCTTGATAAGAGTGGGTGATGCGGCGGTCAGAGCGTTTAGATGGTTTCCAAAAGGTACGGGTTTGAGTCACGTTGCGCTTAAGTTTTCATATGTTTTCTGAAAATATTTTAATCTATTTTTATTGTGAAATAAAACCTTCGAAACGTTAAAAAAATACTCTAATTTGCAGTCACACCTCGTGCCGCTTTGCCACGACCGGTCTCCGTAAATAGCAAGTAATCTTTTAGTATGATGCGTACAATATATATCGTATAGTCATTTTATGCTATTTTTATGACGTGAGCAAACAAAAGCGCTTACATCGGCGATTGGCGCCACCGCAACGTGTCATACATAAATTATAATATCTTTTACCGCAGCTTCAGGGCAAAAGTGGCCTAACTCAAAACGTTATACTATACTATACTATACTAACTTCACGCTTTATCCCTAACGGGATAGTCAGGGAGAACGCGCCAAACGCTATGATCTCTTCATAACTCTTTCGCCTCGTCCACTGTCATCAACCTCTTCATACATGTATAGCGGTTTTTGTGAAATACGCTATTTAATAATATTTTATATTTTTAATTATGGAATGAAATTAAAGTTCCAGAATATTGTGGAAAAATAGTCCAAATTTATTTAACACTTAATAAGATATACAAAGAGAATAATTTTACACACTCACAGAAGGAAAGAAAGAATTTTAAAGAAATAGTAAAAGAAACAGATAAGCAAAACAGATACGTATTAGCAAGAAGATAAGGCTTAAAATTG
>JAATLQ010021436.1:0-50874 GCA_013421005.1 Heliconius erato x Heliconius himera
GTAGCTCCGTCCTCCACCTCGTGGCGTGTTGGGTGGCGGTCTCCAACGCCGCATTCGTCGCCACTTGACACACCATTGTACCCCCATTATAACTTATATATAGTTATTATAGTTTTGAAGCAATAAAAAATTATATATCTACTCTACTGTGGTTTGAAATCTGAAATTATTTTGACCATTTTAAAGGGCAACAAGTCCTAAGCCGCACCAGGCAGCAAATACCCTAGCTACGCCACTGGATAGACAGTTGTAATTGTCAAAGTATTTCTTTTGCCGATATTATAAATAATACTAAAATAAAACAGAATACATTTTTTTTTTGCTGGTTTGTATAGATATGTAGTAAGTAGTACGGAACCCATCTCGAACTTGGCTGGTTATTTTATTTGACTTCTGTTACAGTCTAATTATAACGTAACGGACTGAATAATATTTGTAGGGAAACTATTTATCATGTATAAAAATATGAAACGCCACCCTTAAAGCTTATAAATATGTTATCAGCTATTTAATTAAGTGTTAATCTAAATATCCCCGAAGTTAGATCTACAAAAACGTTATATACCTATTTTATATGAAATAAATTATTCAATATTAGAATATGTTGAATAAATATATCTAATATAAATAAATAATTACCTAATTAGAAATTAAACACATTTTCCTCGAAAAAGAGGTAATCAGATCAGTTAATCAGACCTAATATACATATTAGCAATATAAATTACATAGCATAATATATTTTACTACATATTTTTGTTTTGTTTAGTATCACACTGTATATCACAAATATCAGGGTAGGAACCTAATGTAAAAACCACCCAATTTTCGAAATATTGAGTTAAGTGGCAGGACTTAACGTTGCTATTTGTCTTGATAAGTTGTTACCAGAGCGAGGAAATGCAAATTATTCTTTTCCCCAAATGGGAATTGAAGTCACTACCTACGCTTTTACAGTCAGATTAAATACAACTACACCATGTCGGTCTTTATATAATATTACAACCGTGTAACCAAAATCCTATTTTTATTAGAAATAACATTGTTAATCTTTATACGAAATTTAGTCCCCCTGTAACGTGAGCCGTCACTTTGTTCGCAAATCGCGTTATATCGCCGCGGCCGGTGGAACAATTGCATTAATATAGGAATAACGTTAGAATCGTATTAGACTTCTTGATTTCATGTTTGGTAATAGGATTTTTGGTATTTCTTACAAATTGCTGCTTTACGAACCTACTTGACTTAACTTTGAATAATAGTAAAAAATACAATTATTTTACTAATTCTGATTTATGTTGGTAACTTCTTGTTTTGGATTCCAGGTCGCACTTATATCTTACCAAAGCGGGGAAAAAAAAAAAATGACCCAAAAGGAGATCGAATTTACAACCATAGCATTGAGAGTCAGCTGCTGTTCCACTGCACCACAATGGTCATATGCATGTTACGAAAAAGAAAATATATATACATCTATCTTTTTTTTACATCAAAGTTTTTAATTTTAACTCATCTTAAGGCAAGAATTGACTAGTGAAATAAATAAAACAACCATACATAATATACATTTTCATATATTTAAGTGACAGCTTATAACAATAAAAGTTATAATGACATAAGGATTGCACGTTTGTCTTTGGGTTTGTTTGAATGACTAATATTTTACACTATTTACAAGATAACATTGTACTAAAATTATTTAAAATCTCGAGACTTTTATATTAAATATACATCTTATATTACTAACGAATATAACTAAAACAACGATAAATATACACTAGCTGTGCTTCATTAGTAAAAGCTAAATATATTTTGTGATAAATGGAATAGGCATCATATATTATATAATACAAAAAAAAACTACAATATGCGGTTACATTAAGCATATGAAAATTAAATCTTGAATATAAAAAATACGTGAGAGTGGAGAAAATAAAAAAAAATAACGTATAAACGTAAATAAGAAAACTATTTAGAAATACATTAATTTACAGTAAAAGTAACCACATACTATAGACATTTTAGCAACATTTCAGTTAAAGCGGTTATTTTTTTTATTAATACTGAATATACAAAATCTTGAATAACATAACTTATCTTAAATTTACAATAAAATCTTTGGCTTTACTTTATGGCAACCGAAAAAAGTAATTTTAATACTAAACTGTTATAAATTGACAATTTTATGACATAGCTACATACATATGTAAGAAGAAATTCGTATACAATTTTACGTATGAACTCAAACGTCGCATTAATTAATAACATTTATATTGAAATATTTACAAAAATGGTCTATCTACTATACATTTCACATAATGTTTTTTTTATAAGAAATTTTAATGAAGCCGTTGAATTTAAATATTACTAACGAAGGTTGATTAAACATTGTCTAAACAATCTTTACTTTTGGAATGTAATTTAAATACTACGTGTAATTCTAAATGACATTTAAAGATATAAAAAAAATGTATTATATGCGTATTTTACTAGAAATGAATGTTGATTTGTATAGTTATTCATAAATATGAACAAAATTTTGTATGTGCGAATACACTTATGATTTTTGATACACATATTTTATTTGATACGAACGTAAATAAATATGTTTTCACAAGTTGGTGGGATTTTCCATGATATGTGGTAAAGTATACTTATGTATAGTACATTCGTGTAATACAGCTGCATTTACTACAATACCTATAGTTTATTACTCATCGTGCTACAGTTTACTATTACCTATAACATTATAAAAAAAATAATCATATCACAAAATAAACGTCTTTCTGAAATAAACTGATACATTGCTAAAGGATTCTTCTTTAACATAATATATGGAATGGTATATTTTGGAATTATTAAAGTAACGTATTTATCTTTTTCATACACATTCTTCTACTAGTCTAATATTTATAATTACAAATAACTAGGATGATTGAAATATATTCGATAAAAATAAAAACCACAAAATAAATTGAAAAATATGAAAAAAAAAAATTCTTATAATATTATTATTTTATAATGTGACAGTACAAGCACTTAACTAATTTTCGTTACAAATCAGACATTATACAGCCTGTTAATTTTTAAAGAGATCAAAAACTCACGTTGGAACCTTACGATACCTTATATAATTTAGCTTAAAGTTTGATTTAATTATAAACATTTAAAATAAATTATTAATTTTGCTTATCTTTGGTAGATTAAGAAACAAAATTTTGACAAATGTTCAAATTTCCGATTCAAATTTTGCTATATCATACTTACAAGCACCGACACGCTGGTATTTTAAATGCACAAATTTAACGTATTTGAAATCTATTTAAACAGTTCACATATCACTGATGAAAAATAATTATATTTATTAAAAACATTCAACTATTCTGTTTCAAAGTCTTACAGTAGTTTTTCATCTATTATCACTATATTCAGCCTTAGCGCCAAGGCGCGAAGGCGGTTGCGCTTCAGGAGGGCAAAGGCTGTAATGGAGGAACTGCACTGCTCATCCTGAAATCTGGGTGTGGCGGGCGGAGATCTGAAAATATTTTTTAAATTTACTATACTATACTTCCTATGTGTGGAATAACACTGTAAAAATGTTAAAAATATATATATATATATATATTATCTATAACTTTTTTTTATGGTAAAATGTTCAAGGATTTTAATTTAATAAGTATATAGGACTAAGAATAATTATTTTTCAATTATTAAAAATTAGAATATCTTGCTTCATTTTCTTGAATATCCTACTCAAAAAAATGTAATATTTAACGTTTTCATTTCCTCGCTCTGGTAAAGAGGCAAAGCACGGCGTTGAGTTCCGCCACTCATCACACAATGCCTCCGGAATTCGGTGGAAAATGGGGAACGGAATGTCTTAGTCCTAGGCTTCCTCTGTCTACTATACCGTGTGCGGGATACAGCGTAAAATAAAAAAAATGCATTAAAAACTATTTTGTTGTTGTTGTTGTTGTATTTTTTTAAATGCGCAATAAAGTATATTTATTTATTTATATTCTATTAGATAAATTCTTATATTTCTTTAAACATACCTATACGATCTCCCACATGCATATCAGGTGGATGCATGCCATGCACATCGGTATGCGGAGGCTGCATATGCTGAGGGTTCCTCAAATCAGCGTGCTGGGTCTCTCTATGCCTTCGCAAGTCCACTTTCCTCTGGAACGCCCGCCCACACAGATCACAGGCGAAGGGCTTAAAGCCCGTGTGTTTTCTAGAGTGTGTAATGAGATTTGAACTTTGGCTGAACGCTTTACCGCAAACTTGGCATTTGTGGGGTTTTTCACCTGTGAACAACGTGCTATGTTAATAGAATCATCGAGTTTTGTTGTTTCGTCGATGAAAATTGTGTTTTTATCTAAATATATTGACATTTTTGAGTTTCTATAGCTTAATTTGGTTTATGCTATGTAGATACATTCTATATTTTTAGTTTATTTAACGTCACTTTAATATATTCGTATAATGTAAGTTTGTAGCAATAACGCTAAACATTATAAAAATAATATATAAGCCGCAGTGGCCTTTAAAGTCGTTTATATGGTATCAAAATTTTTCAATAATAAAACTGCTTACGATTTCAATCATATGAAACAATTAATATATATTATTGATATTAATTGAAATACAGTTAAAAACGTTAAAAATATAGCTAATTTCAATAAACTCGCCTTGTAATCAGACTGAATAGCTTACATTTTATATTTTCCTCAAAAGTATTAGAATATACAACCATCTAATTATATATTGAAAGATAATAATCCGAAACTATGAAAACCAAATTATTTTAATGTTAAACTATTAAACTAGTTAAACAGTTTTTCCTTGTTTAAATGTCCTTTTTTTAAGAAATATATATATTTTTTAATTACATAACGGGAATGTGTACGCGACAGTTTTTGGGTTCTGTTCTCACTCGGGGGAACCAGAACCACATTTCAAGGCAAAGCGCGGCGTTAAGTTTGGTCATTAAATACGAAATAACTCGAAAATTGGACGAAAAGTGGGGAACGGAGTGCTATATGCGGGATATAAATTTAGTTAAGCAACAGTAGCCGTTTAGCTTATTGCTATTTTTTTATACCAGGCGTCTTGTTATTTGTATATATATGTACGTGTCGTATGTTCATAATATGTACCGACGGTAGCGTTAATTTTAATACAAAACCAATATATAGTTAGACTGCGTGCTGATTGGTCACTAAGTTTTAAATCTAATATTATTTGTATCTATGTTTATAAAAATATAAAAAAAAATCTATATATATTATTATTACGAAGCTACTATAATAAATCAGCTTCACGCTGTATCCCGCACACAGCAGGGTAGGCTGAGGGAACCTAGTGTTAAGACATTCGGAGGCATTGCGTGTTGAGTGGCAGAACTCAACGCCGCGCTTTGCCTCGACACAAGAGCGAAAAAATGGAAATATACATTTAAGTAAATATTTCATCGCCTCGAGTGGGGATCGAACCCACAACCAGTCGGTCTCACAGTCACACGTTGACGTTCAGACGCAATGGAAATAGTATTTTCCTATATCTATATAATCTGTGCTACAATATCCGCGTATCGATCCGCGCTGACACGTGAGCCTCAGTGCGGATAGCTTAGGGTTGGTAGAACGACAAAAAAATATAAGAAAAAAGAAATAATAAATATACATTTTAATTGTTTCATCGTTATTATTTTTATAAGCTTTTAAATAAATACTAAATTGATTTAGACACTACTAAGAATTAAAAGAAAATATATTAACTTGTATTATCTTTATATAACATAGGTATATAGTAAAAGAAAATTTTAAAAAAATATAGGTATGTTAAAAAAATTAAGTACTTATAAATCTAAATATTATTTAATCTTCACAAATTTTAAAATATCTGTAGTAAGAAACTGGTGACAAATCACTTTATCTTCGTCAATTGCACATAAAATTTAAATGGCAAAACTCACATAATAAATATATCACATAGTGAAACACAATAGTAATATTTATAAATTTCCCCTCAAACAAAAACTGGATTTGAACCCGCCACCAATCAAATTCCACCAGGCTACTATTGCGTAACATAACCCTAAATATGCGGATATCGCACGTGCGAGTATTAATACACGTCCGCGTAATCTCTGCGAGGTCCGGTCCGCATTACAGATTCTGCCGTATTCCGGACTACAAAAATTTATAGCCCGTTATATACGCGGCCATTACCAGTTTATGTATCGTGATTCTTGCTACGGAATTTAATATCGTATCGTATCGTTGCCGTTGCTCTTTGTTCTAGATTTAGTGGCATTTTCTCATAATTCCCGTTGAAAGCTTATAAGTTATGTTTCATGAATTATTTTAAGTGGAAAAGTCTACTTTACGTACTTTCTTAATATGCATTTAACAGTATATACTATGATCTTATATAAACATAAATACTCATAAAAATAGTTAAGAATATGGACATAATTCACTGATTCACTCTAAAAATTACAATTCCTAACTAAACTGATATTTCCGTTTTCCCGTTTTCCTTTAAAACGTTATATAACATACTAAATACATAACAAATACCGATCGTCCAACCTGAACGATGCCAATCCGCGAGCAAATCACGGCGGCGATACCTAACAATTAGGTATAACATCGAAAGAGGGCCGTAGTCCGTCAATCAAGGGGTACAACGTGGCGACTTCATTAGAGCGACCGAGAGGATTTTGCCCCTCTCGTTCCCTCCCGAGTGTCGCGATTGCCGAGACCAATTTATATCCGTCGTGCTATTGGCCGTGATTGCGGGCGGCTCCACCCAGCGTCGCGTAGCAACGGGGGGAGGGGGGCACGGTCCACCCCCACCCCCCGTTATGGATCGCAATTTTCCTTTGAATTGGAAATCAGAGTTCGCAGCCCTCGTTAGTCCTCCATCTTTGAGATAGCAGATTTTTAGTGAAGATGTTTCAGTGAGAATTGCGCTTCGCTCAGCTTTTGGTTGGGTAGATGAAAATGTGAAATAGGGTTTTCAGTGTTTCTTTTGTTTTGCTCTTTTAGTTACTTCTGTCTGTGGGTGTATTTTGTTTATGAAAAGTGGGTTCTCTTGCTGGCTAAGACGTACTTCTTTTTAAGTCATACCTTATCGAAGTCTTAAATGAGAGACTGCAAAACTTTATCAATAAACATGGTTACTTTAATTTTAATAAGAGATTAGATTTCATCAAGAAATTTTCATATAGACTGTTTTCAATATATGCTTTATACAGCTACAAATAGTAAACAGTCAAAGTCTAAGATTATCTAACTTCATACATAATCTAAAAAGGCTCAAAAGCCGTTTCACATCTCAAACAAACACTAAACAACACTTAACATCCATTAAAACAAATTTACAAACACAATTCTAGTTTAAAACAATAAACACTTATAATATAACAGTAAAGCGACCAACTTTCCGCAGTAACGTACATTTTGAAAGTGCGTAAAATCTTTGAGTCGTAATTCTTGAGTGTAATTACAGGCACGACAGTGTGGAGGGTAGGATTTAATTGCTTAGGGATGAAAGCTAAGACGTGTTGAACTTAATTTCAGTTTAACTGTGCAAGCTTTTTGGGAGCTTCTTCTCCCTGGGAGTGAAATGTAACAAAGTTCAATATAACATATATTGAAGTTTGTTACATTTTGGGAAAAATATTTCTTAGAAAATGTATAGAATATTGGAAGCAGTACTATGTAATGGCCTCGGGCCTTACTATTTTATTTTTCAAATGTTTATTTTTCTTTAGTACTAGAATAATATTGTAGAATAGTCAAAAATAACTTAAAGACTAGTCAGTCAAAAAATTATCCGTTTAACACTTTCTGTAATTTTTTTTAGACATGACAGAGTTGGTAACGGGTTCATAAATATCAAATTAAATAATAATAAATTTGATGATTATAATATAGATATATTTATAATATAGTCGAAGTAGACATGATGCAGCATTGAATACCACCATGCTACACATAGTACCTATTTTATGTTTTTGTTTGCAAAATCAAACAAGTCATTTAATCATACATTCTAAGATTTAAAATATTTTTACACTATATCATACAATCAGTTTTAGTTCTCAAGATGCACTTACACGGATTATAGACGTATAAACTACGTAATTTTAGTATAGTGGAAGCTTCACAGATTTTTATGGTACCTCGTAATCAAGTAATAAGATGAAAACAATATTTCTCTTTGTTGTTATCTTGTACCGTAGCCGTCGTAGCACAGCGGGACATTGATTGTAAGCGCGACGGTTGTCGGTTCGATCCCACTCAGGAGAATGATGTTATATTTATTTTCATTTCCTTTCTCTGGTAGAGAAAGCGCTGCGTTGAGTTATATACACACAGAATCACTTAACATGCTATGTCTTGAAAGTGGGGTTTTCGGTATTAAGTTTGAAAGTATTACAAACCTATGTTGAAATGAACGCTTTTCACAAGCTGTATACTACTTTAGTGACAATGTAACCATAATTTCGGATAGAACAATTATTCCTTGAGAACTTGTAAAGTTCCTTACTATACTTCTTACGCCTCACGCCTCTTAGAAAAGGTTTCCAACAAGCGTTGGTTCAAATCTCTCAAAATTATACGATTTCTAAAAAAACTGTATTATAATAACACTTAAAAATTATTACAAATAGTTATCTTATTGACTTATAATTTAAGTATCTTAGCGACTAGGACGTCAAAAACGTTGGATTTAAACTCACACTCACCACAAAACTGTGCCACAACATCAAAACACATTCACTTATTCATATATTCATTATTAAAAGAATTTCCCTTTAAATATTAAGACGCGTTGAGATTGAACGGAGCGAAGCGAGAAATAATCGTAAATCCTGAGTATAAGGAATCCTGGTAATGGTTTAGGACGGACGGTTTCGAGTGCTTTTTACGTTCCAGCTTAAACTTAACTTTGGAGAAATATTTTGAGGATTTTTTCTTTGGTTTTATTTAAAAAATATGTTAAATAAATTATGTTTAAACATTTTAACTTGTAATTTATAAACTATTTATTATATATATTATAGAGTTTATAAAAAAATAACTTTATTTAGATATTACCTTTAAAATACTGTAAACTAGTGTATGTATGTACAAAATTCGATTCCTTTATATATAAATATCAAAATATGGTAACAATTCAAATCTCAAATAAAATCTTTTAAATAGAAATATAACACAAAAAACAACGTCACTTAGTTTCAACACTCAACACGCAATGTCTTGAAAGTTGAACGGAAAAAAGGGGAACGGAGAGTCTAAACACTATACTATATTACTACCAAAATAATTGCATAATATTTAATATTTTTTTAATAATAAAGAAAATCCTATTCAATATTCGATAACAAAATAAAATATTCCCAATCAAATCACCCAAAATCATTACGGCCCATTATCAGAACACTAAACGCAGATTAACAATAAAACAGACGTTAATACAATTAAATTACCAAATCCAGCCCTGCGTTGCTCATCTGCACAATGTCAAAGAGGGATTTTTATGGCAACGTACTTTCCTACTGAATTAAATATACGCTACTAAGAGTGCTTTCGAGTAGGATTTTTAGATATATTGAGGGTAAATATTGAAAATGTAAAGATTTTTTTTGTTTTGATTCTTATTAAGTATATATGTATAACAGAATTTACGTTATATATAGTTCAAGTTGCTAATAGAATATTATACATTATTTATAGAGGCCAGTCGAGCCGCAGGGGCACAAAGTGTGACTGTAAAACCGACTGGTTGTGGGTTCGATCCCCACTTGAGGAGATGAAATATTTACTTAAATTGATGGTGTCGAGGACAAGCGCAGCGTTTAGTTCTGCCACTCAACACGCAATGCCTCCAGAATGCGGCAGAAAGTGAGGAACAGTGTGTCTTAACACTAGGTTCCTTCTGCCTGTTGCTGTGGCTGTCGTGGCGCGGAGTTTTTGAAATACCTATGAGAACGTTAAATTTCACATTTTAAAGTCCTCACAGGCAAAGTTGCGGTAGATGACTAGTTTTATATATAATTAGTAATATCACCAAAATAGAAAAAAAAACCAGTCGTGACGCAGCGGCACAAAGTATGACTGTTAAATCGACTGGTTGTTGGTTCGATCCTCACTCGAGGAGATGAAATATTTGCTTAAATTTATATTTTCATTTCTTCGCTCTGGTGTCCAGGCAAAAGCGCGGCAAAAGTGGGGAATGGAGTGTTTTAACACTAGGTTCCTTCTGCCTACCCTGTTGTGTACGGGATACAGCATGAAACTGATTTGATTTGATTTTTTAGAAAAAAAAACACACACAAAATCTAGACACGTTCGCAAAGGGCCAAAGCAATAACAATAATTTGCGCGACTCCTCCCTTAATAATTCAACGATAAAAAACCGCTGGCAAATTGGAGGGGGGAAGAGTACAGGAGCTCGATGCGTTTACGCGATCAATGTTAATACGGAGAGAATTTTTATTTTACTTTGACATACGTACATACATACTTTTGTATAGTGGAAACGGACAAGGGAGTGTCTATGTTTTGTTTACCGATAGTAGTAATTTCATAATTTTAAATTTTTGTTTTAACTTCACGCTGAGCTTTTGGCTTGGTTGTCACCAAAGAAATGGAAATATTAATAAAATCATAATTCGTTCCCCCTATTGGAGATCGAACCAACGACCGTCGCGTTCCAGTTACACTCTGCATAACGACTGGCCTCTAATGTTGCATAAAAAAGAAGTAGACTTAATGTAATATTACTCTTTTTTCTCCGTTTCACATTGCCTCTTGTCAAACATTACTTTTTGTCTAACCAGATCGGGGATATGAAAATATTTTAGTCGAATGTGGATCGAACTTTCGAATACCTATAATAAAATACCTACAATATATATTATACATATCTATCTGGATACCTTTCCAAATAGAAAATAATTGAAAAGTGCAGTTAGTGACGAAAAAATTAAGAAAAAATATAAACTCATTATAAAATAATTATTTTTCTTTAAAACTTATGAAGACGTTGCTAAAATGTAAATTAAGACAGTTTTCTCATTTCCATCCACATTCATAACATCACCTTAACCAATGTCATATAAAAAAAGCTTAACTCTACATACATTTTAATGATTTACATCTTAAATTTATAATTTTGTAGCAAAAGTTACCACAAATACGTATATATAATCGTTTAGTGTAATATCAGAACACTCTGCACTGCAGCCAGCACTTAGCGAGCTCAGGTGCAAGATTAAAAGTGCACTCATTACCTCACAGCACTACGTGGATTTAAAAGCTTTATAGTGAGCTTTTTTAAATATTTTCATAGAGTAAACGTTGATTTTAATTTATGATTTGTTTTAAGATAGCAGCTTCATGCTTTTGCCCGCCGAAGGAACCTTAGGGTTAAGTTTTTCCCCAAGAGGTTCCCCATTTTCCGCTCAATTTTCGAAACAGCGCGTTGTGTAGCGGAAATCAAATATATCTAATTATATTAATTTGTCATTCCTCTGAGTGAGAATCGAAGCTTTAACCGTCGCGTTAACAACTGCACCACGTTGGCCCTTAATTAATTTTAAATATTGTATCTAAACGTTTTCATCTTTAGTTACATTAGTCCAGTTAAGTTGTCATAAAATTGTACTATTAAGGAAAAATTGAGAAATATGTTACCTATACATATTTTTCTGTAAAATATTGTAAAGAAATATATTCGTGATAAAATAAATATATATGATAAGAAATTTATATACCACACTGGAATATGTAAAGTTTCTTTTACACACATATATATTTGTATATATTACAGCAAATCCACACAAGCCGACGTGATTCCCGGGATCGCTAGTGATGTGCGGATTTCGCTTAGAATCCCGGTTTACGATCATACGGCACCCGGCGGGGTGGTGATATACATCCCTATGTATTATAAGATACCTGGACTTTACAGTATTATTGACCTAGATTTTTGCTTTAACTTCTCAGTATATATCTTGTTTTTTTTGGTTGTTTCTACTCTATGTTATATTAATTTTGCGGAGTAAAAAGAGTGTCCTAAGTTATTCAACACTGAGTTTTCCATTCTTTGTATTGAAAAACATAGCATTTTTACGCCAAAAACAGTAAAAAAATACTTATATTTAAAATAAAAACATTACCTACTACGGAATACGAACATATATCTCTACATTATATTCCGTAAATAATCTTAGTACAAAAGCTATCACTTATCACATAGATTATTTCCACACAAATCTAATTATTTTGAAAGCTTCCTACACAAAAACAAGAGGTTACACAGAACCTATCAAGACGTTCAACAATCGTTATTCCAGCGCAAACAAAGCACGCTAACATAAACAACTCAAACTTGAGACGATGGAAAATGGAGTCACAATCTTAAGAGCAAATTGTTGAAATAAAATTTGCTGAGATGATCATGTTTTTTAGATAAATGTTACTACTGTATATATATACTTTTTTCTTAGCTTATCGTATTCCACACATAATAGGGTAGACAAGGGGAACCTGGAAACCTATTGTTAAGACACTCCGATATCAATTTAGATACCTCCGTTCCTCACTTTCCGACGAATTTTTAGCGAGAAATTATAAAGTCGTTTCTTTTGATAAATAAAAGTTAATAAAAAGTAGAAAGAAACCTAAAATATTACTACTAGCTTCACGCTGTATCCTACCGAGGTAGTCTCTGTATACCTCTTTCACCTCGTCCACCTGATACATGCGCTCCGGGAAGTCCTTATGCTTTTTACGCGACCTTCCTCCAGTATCCTTCAGTATATGATACTGTATTTTCGAAGATCCTAAATCGTAGAAAGAAACCAAAAATGTTAATAATTAATAAGAAATAAACAATTCAAATATCAAATAAGTCTTAAAACGATCCGAATCTACATATAACATACAA
The DNA here is from genome assembly GCA_013421005.1 of Heliconius erato x Heliconius himera. Taxonomy (NCBI): domain Eukaryota; kingdom Metazoa; phylum Arthropoda; class Insecta; order Lepidoptera; family Nymphalidae; genus Heliconius; species Heliconius erato x Heliconius himera. Next base: position 12,976 of record JAATLQ010021436.1, read on the forward strand.
GGTACTTAAAAAAGCACCTAAAATTTTAAAACCCAACATCCCTTATAGGTCACGAAACATACTCCCAACGTCCGGGTCATTTTACTGAGACGTTTACGATCGTACCGGATATGTGGATGCCGTAGCGGAACTTGTGTAAATGCCACTTACTCTTGATTTATACGTGTGTACCACTATGTACCGTGGCTGGCTGTATATCAGGCGGTATGACTTTTTTATTTCACGTTTTTAATGTTCTTTGCATATTCGATATGTGTAGAGTCCATAGAGTCTTTATTTGAGTCGATTTTTTGGGTTTCGTACCAAAAAGGTTCCCTATTACTAACATTCCGCTATCCGTCTGTCTATTTGTTCGTCTGTCACCAGGCTGTATCTCATAACTCCCGATAGTTAGACAGTTGAAATTTTCATAGATGATGTATTTTGCTATATAATAGCGGTGACGGAAAGTTTATATATATTTAAGGGAGCTCCCATACATCAAATGTGTTTTTTTAGGTAATGAACGTACAAAACGCTTCGTGCGGAACTCCGTCTTACACTTAGCCGGTTTTTTACTACTTTTGCTTGTTAATTTATAAAATAAATTTATATGAAATTATTCATGTGATATATTCTGCTCTTTTCTTTTCGCTCTTGTAGAAACACATAATGTCATAACGAGAGTGAGAAACGAACACCGCACTCCGTACACCTCTTAAGCATTGTAAATATACACCCTACCGTTAACTATATTTAAATCCCAAACTAGGTAAGCAACAAATATATAATGGCGTCCTAATAATAATACCCAAAATATAAAAAGAAAATTCAATATTCATAACAACATTAATATATTACTTCCCTCTTTAAGACTAAAAATCGAATATAACGTGAAATGAGCATCGTGAAATGGCAAGTTCCCTCAAACTAATAAGGGCCCTCACGTTGACACTTGACAAATTCGTTAATACGCCCTCGGACGGGGGCTGGAGGGCTGTGGACCCGACGAATGGGTATTTATATAAATATTTTTGTGAACCCAGATGATTTATTGAGTCCTTAGATTTTGTCTTTTGTTTCTGTTATCTTTATTCCAATTTATTATGGAAGTCGAAGAAAAGTTTTTTTAAATATATTTTAATTAATCCTTATAGTTGCACGTGGTCTCTTTCAAGTTTTCCATCTAATAGATTTGATTATATTTTATGTTTTATCAGCTTCGTAACTTAGAACTAGATATAATTATAATGTTCAGTGATACTATGTTGTTCTGTTTTCCTTTTGTTGTCGGGTTTGTATGTTAGATGGCGGAAATCAAAAGAAAAATGTGCTCTTTCATGACTTTTTCAAATTTGAATCCATAATTATCTCGTGTGCGCAGTATTTAACATTTTTTTGAGTATATGGTGTACATATATACTCAAAAAATATTATGAAATGTAGCTTACAAATATTATTTATGATAAAATTATAATAGAAGTGAGGTCAGTAGTGGCGCAGGGGCACAAGCGTGTGACTGTACTCCCACTTGTGGAAATGAAATATTTATCATTTTCATTTCGTCGCTCTGGTAACGAAGCAAAGTGCGGCGTTGGCCTCAATGGAAGCGGAAGGTCTTAACATTAGGTTCCCAGGCTCCTATACCTACCCTGCTATGTGCGAAACACAGTATTACAGATTTATAACATTTATCTATTAAAAAACATTCCATTTTCACAAACAAACGAAAACTTTTTATTCAAAAAAAACACAAAACCAACTAAGCACAACCCAAAACACAAAACACATCCACACATCCACTACAAAATAAAAGCAACACATAATAAAGTGGACGTAACGGTCAACTATGCAGCAGATTGTTCCGTTGGGATTGTCCCGAACAATGCGAGTGCTAGTCACTACGGTTATTGCGATGTATACGTATTTGTGACCCAAATGGAATTCGGGATTTTCGGCATTTTCCCCCATTTATTGTAGGATATTGTCGAGTTAGTTGTAGCTTTAATGGTGGTGCCTAGTATGGATAGGTTTAGGTATCATGGATCTGGTTTTATAGGTTAGGTATTATAGAGACGTTCCATTCACATACGAGTATAATATATATATTTTAAAAGACTACATCTTAGTGGTAAGTTACTCATTTTCGTTTTTTCTTATTTTCTATTAAATATGTCCTAACTTTGGACTATAATAGAGTACAATAAAATCAAGAATACTTATTGGAACGCCTTTAAAATATTAGACCTAAACACTTTTTTATAAGCCCTATATTTTTTATATTTCTTTTAGCTTCAAGCTGTATCTTGCCTATAGCAGGATAAGCAGAGGGAACTTAGTGTTTAAACATCTCGTTTACCTTTTTCCGCTCAATTTAGTGGCAGAACTCTACTTGCATTTACAGTCACTGTTATCTATAATAATAAAGAATTTAAATATTTTACACCAAAACAAAAATTCTTATATCACATCCATTTACCCATTTAGTAGCTCTACAAACGTAGCGTTGTCCTGGATTTTGGCACGCGAAGAATGCGACTGTCACCTCCCTTATTGCACCGTGACAATTGATGTTTATAGTCCTGAGGACCTAACGTCCCTAGCCATTCTAAATCCCAGTTTAATCTAGTATACTGTAGAAGTCCGAAGACATAGTACATTACGAATAAACGAGTAAAACCTTTATGTCGTGTATAGATTTTTTTTAGCTTCAATCTTTAATCATTCTAATAGAGAACGGGGATCTAAGCGGTTTGAACAACGACCAAATTAAAATATTTAAAGTACATTACCCTAGCGTACAGCGTAAATATAGTAAATAGCGTTTAGAAAACTACGCGTAGTGAGATCGATTTCTATCCGAAAGGTACAATGCGCATATTCGTTACTAAGTGACTGACAGACAACGTACAGTCGAAACTTTGCATTGCAGAACGCTGAAATTTTGCGTGTGGCTACTTGGAGAGTATAGGGGAGCACTAAAAGTCATTTCCAGAACGAAAGAAGATTATAAAATGTAATGGCTGAAGGAAAAAAGAAGATAATTTTATTAAATTATTTGTCACAATAAGAATTTTCGCAGCGCAATTTGAAGCAGTGCTGATCCTGAAAGGCGATTTAAATCTTGTAATGTGAAAGCTTTGTATGGAATTTAATTATCAAAAGCTGTGATATATTTGCTCTATATGTCATGATCCTAAATTCGAATATGGGTAAGACTATAAAATCAGGTTCACGCTGTAACCCGCACACAGTAAGGTAGACACAGGAAACCTAGTGTTAAGACACTCCGTTCCCCACTTTCCACCGAGTTCTGGAGGCATTGCCTTTTGAGTAACGGAACTCAAAGAGCAAAGGAATGAAAATATAAATGTAAATAAATATTTCATTTCCTCGAGTGGGTATCGAACCCGCAACCAGTCGATTTTACAGTCACATTTGTGCCCCTGTGCCACGACTGGCCTCTAGATTATATATGTTTTATATATCTAAAATGTTAAAAAAACGATATATTTTTTGAGATAAAAGCGAAAAAAAAAACAAAGTAAATTCACATAAGATTCTCCTTTTTCATATCAACAAGAATATTTTATATTTAATACAAGCTTACACCAATATCCATAAGTACATTTCATATTCAATAACGATTCGACACCCCACGCCGCTGATCCCAGTATTACGAGACAATATGATGACAAAATAAATTGCTCCACAAAGGGTTGTCATTTAGGTGGATTATATCTAATACCAATAATGGAGATGAAATATGAACTATGGAGTATTATTAGTCATGATCTATGAATATCTTTGATATTTTATATTAATTTTTGGATTTGGCCTTTTAAAATTGCTTGATATCAATTACTAGATCATAGAAGTAGAGAAAGATATGAGAAAAAGAAAAAAAGTACAAATTATGGTTAATGTAACAAAGCTAGAATATTTCTGATCTCAGGAACTATGCTTTCAAATTGTAAAATTCTTTGGGTGGAAAGTTAAGAATAAAGTATCAACACTAGGTTCCCACTAACCTACCCTGCTACAATCGGGACACGGCGTGAAGCCAATAAAATGTTGAAATATTTATGTCCTATTCTATATTCATTATAACACGATTGTCAGACTAAAGGATTAATCCGATGATACCAGATACACTAAATCAAACATGACAGATTAGGGTGCGTGCTTTTAAATACTTATTTCTGATATAGTATAGCAATTAACATAAAATTAATATATTTGATTTCTATTCTAGTAATTGTAGTTAGGGCTTTAAGGGACGATGCTGAGCTTATTTTTATATATAATTATTTCTTCATCTCTTTAATGAGATGTCTTCATTGATGTCTTTTTATATTTTTTTTAGCCTCAGTACTATAGCAGGGTAGTCAGAGAGAACAACCTCTTCATACATGCCGTCTGGGGTTCCTATTGGTTTCTCTGGTTCCTCCAGTATGATCGATCAATCGACTGATCAATCGACTGAACAATCGTTGAAGGTCAAAAATAATATTTGCAACACTTTTTACATAGATATTTCAAAATATAATCGGTTACCCATACAAAAAATATAACCTACTTTTAACCATATATGTTATAAACTTATAGTTCAAAAATATAATATTTTGTCTACATTCTAATATGAAGCTTACCGCTGCAAATCTGCCTGGGGCCGCTACGTGCGGCACGTGTCCGTTACAGGAAATCTTACGGCTGAAGGTGTGGCTTTATGTTGTATTCATCTGTATATGCTTGGCATTGATTTTTTATAACATTTTTATTTTATATGTTAGACGAAATGGAGTTTTCTGGTTTGGTTATCTTAAATTAGTAAAACATAGTAAGTAAAAAAGTACCTATATGTATTTTGAATGTTTAGTGTAGGAATAGAATTTCAATAGATACTACGTCAAATGAGTGCATTGTGTGAAGGTACACCATTGGTTGTAGTCTTAAGTTTCTTCATTTTTTTTTGTTTCTACAAATCCAATACCCAATTATTATAAGCGCAACGACGAACAAAAGTAAATGTCAACAAATAAATTAATATATAGTTTAAGAAAAAAACTGTAAGATACGCTTTTTTACAGTAAGTACTATAGAGTGTGCTAGGAGCTAAAACTGTATGAGCTAAAACTAGAGTTTACAGTAACCTCATAAAAAGTGTCACTATTCAGGTCATGGTACCATCATTAGAACGGCTTGATGATACCATATTATTGTATTGTCATCTAATCTACGTAAAACTGCCAAGTTTCATGACGACACTATAATTAAAAGGAGGTCAAATTCAGTTTCCTTCACTCAAGGAAATCAGATATTTATTATATCTTCTTTTCTTCGCTCTGGTATCGAGGTGTAGCGCGGCGTTGAGTTGCTTGCTGTGTGCATACAGCCTGAAGCTGGATTTTTTTATACTTTTAACTATTATATTTAAGTTATAAAATTAAAAATCGACCGAACAACCGACCGCTAATAAAAACACAAAAGACTAACATAGTACGATTTAATAACTTTTTCATTAACTTTACACTCCGCGCACCATAAGCGCAACAATAACATAGATTGAAATAGCACTATTGAAAGCCACTCAAATCTAACACGATTCCGCGAGTACATACATTTAGCACTGTTATCATTACTCTTCAATGCATTCCACGTGACCCCCGACCACCCTTCCGCGACCAACCCTTATATTATCTACCTTAGTACCTTTGAAATAGGGGTGATATCTTTAGTGCATTACACACGTGACCTCTGACCACCCTTCCGCACCAACCCCTATATTATCAATCTTAGCACCTTTGGAATAGGGGTGATATCTTCAGTGGCTGGTTTAAGATAATACTCGACACCTGCCACTGTGCAATGCTAGCACTTACTGTGCCGTCGCGTCGGTTAATCAAAATATAGTAATTTCATTATGAAATGCGTTTATTTTGATTATTGATAAGTGTTTGGTTGGTGCAAGTAGTGTTTCGAGCTGCAAATGGTCAATTTAGACGTTTTGCTGTTATGTTAAAAGTCTTCTTTGTTGAACTTTGAATATGTAAGGCAAATGAAATATATGGGCAATTGACTGTAATTGTTTAATTAATTGTATAAAAGATATATTTTTGAGGTAAATGGAAAACAAAATGATATGTCGTAAAGTTGTGTATAATATTAAAGCAGCTTCACGCTGTATCCCGCACACAGCAGGGTAGGCAGAGGGAAACTAGTGTTAAGACACTCCGGTCCCCACTTTCCGCCAAGTTTTAGAGGCATTCCTCGACGGCCTCATTTTTGTATTTAATTTTTTTCTTTTATGTTCACGCTGTATCCCCGCAAATAACAGGGTACGCAAAGAACCTGGAAACTCAGTGATAAGACACTTCCGTTCCGGAGGCATTACATGTAGGGTGGCAGAACTCAAAGCCGCACTTTGTATTACCAGAACGTGAAAATTAAAATATTAAATTTCATTTCCTCCAATGCGAATCGAATCCACAACCTGTCGCATTTACAGTCCACGATTATACTCCTGCGCCATGACTGGCCTCTATGCTACTTTGAATTATAAAATAACCAGCAATTCCACAATGACCTCACTATACAAACGTAATTTCAGTAAAAACTTTAACAACCAAGACTAATCTAATAATTGGTAAAAGCTTGCCACGTGACCGCCGCGTGGCCTCGCCGCGACAATCGTGGAATTAGGTTTGTGAATGCACACTGTAGCGGAGTGCAATCAAATTGATTTTTAATTCTAGTCAAATTGTTCAATTTCTAACAAAGACTAAGTGGTTTTTTTTTTTGCCTTATTTTTTCTTAATATAAGGATGAAGAGGTCGTCTTGGTACAGAGACGCAAGGGTGTGATTGCAAACGTGTGGGTCCGATGTCTAATCGGAGGTATGAATTTGTATTTATTTGCTCAGGTAACGAGGCAAAGCGCGGTGTTGAGTTCCGCCGCTCAAAACGGAATGTCTCTATATATGGCGGAAAGTGGTGAATGGGAATGTCTTAATGCGGAGTGGAGTATCTTAATTTTTTCCCTCTATCCACGCTGCTATATAATACAGCGTGAAGTTGGAAAACAAGGATAAAATAACTTAAAATATTGATAAAAATGCGCCCTATCTTTGAACATCTAATAATATGTGCATACATGTAATTCAAAACCAAAAAACCATCAATATTATAGCTGTATGTTCAATATTTAACAGATGTACAAACCCGGATTCATTATTTTAATGCGAGATCGGATTTAAAATCGAATTGTTTGAATAATCACTATCGTTTTATGTATGGCACGCGTCGCGCACGCGTTACCGGTACGCTGTATATATTAGCTCATCAGGCACCCTTAGAACTTTATACCGTTGCTGTTTTTTACTGAGGTACCCTTATAATATTAATTAGAATGTATGGTCTTCTTCAGTTGGCCTATATCTGATGGTGATAGTGGAATCGACGATATCCTGCTCATGGCAAGGTTGCCTACCTTGCCATGAGCAGGATATCCTAGAATGGAAACCTGGGAACCTAGTGTTCAGATACACCGTTCCCATTAAGACACTTCCGTTTAAATATAACATAGCCTTGACTGTTCTCGAATCAAGAATAGATATATTTAAAAATATGTTCGTTTTCAGTGATATTATAAAAAAACATACATTGTTAAAAAACACATCATACAACACATAATATCGCTGAAAATATTTTTTATGATCGCGCCCAGGAGTAAAACAGAATTTAATTAAATATATAACTGCTTTTGAAATAATATTTAAAGTTGTTCATAGATTGTTTTAATTTAAAATTTCATTCCTTTTTTTTTTCAAATTAATTGTAATCCATAATTAATCACAATATTTAAACGACCTAGTAATATATCGATATTAATATTATATATCGATATAATTAGGATATAGTTTAAATTTCCTATATGTAACGGATAGCGCTATGAATATCACGAGCCAATTAAAAATTATTTTACTAATAATAATAAGTTCGCTAGTTTATTGTTATCTAGACAAAGTGCGATATTGGGTTTAGCCACCCAATACACATTGCATTTAAAACTGGTAGGAACTGGAAGAACTAGGTAAGATTTAATTGTCGCAAAAAGGCTAAATGAAAAGCGTGAGACACTACGAGCGTGAATACGTGAGAGATTTTGGGTTCGATTCCCACTCGAGGAAATTAAATATTTATTATTTCCATTTCCTTTTTCTGGACATAAGACAAAACGTGAGATTGAGTTCCGCCAATCAACACATATATTGTCCAGAATTTAGCGGAATGTAGGGAACGGAAATGTCTTTGGAAATGGAAAGATTGAGAGTATAATAAATAAAATAATATTATCTGTGTCTGCTAGCTAATTATCAACTTCCTATGAAGAAACTTGTGAATAAAAAATAATAAAAGATTTCTAAATATAAAGATCAAGTACACTCTCAAAGTAACTTAATTCTAACCCTGTCGATTTCGCTACAAAAAAGATCCCCAAATATCAAACCATGTGCAACTTTAGCGCAGACACACGTCCTCTAATTCAATAAACACATTATCGCGATTAGCTAGTGAGATCCCCGCTGTGCTAGAACGACCCCGGCCGGACTCCGAAACTAGTCCCGAAGGAAAAGATTTCTATGGATGATTTGCTAATGTTAATCATGAGGTCTTATTTAAATTGACCCAGCGTTGTAGGGTAGGTAGGGTTAAGTTTTACTTAATATTACTACGGAGATAAATATTTTTAAACTATCAGTTTGATATTATATATTATTTGTAGCTGAGCAATAAGTGTATCAGACGTGTCAATAAGTAATTAATTACCCTTAAATATGGTCAAATGTAATACAAAATCTTTATAAAATATACATATGAATGTATATTGAGATAGTCTAAATTAAAACTACATTAATAATTCATGCACAAGTATTAATTGACGCTAGAATATTTTACAATAATCTCGACAAAACCGATTAATCTAGAACTTTTTACATACATCGAGCTTATATCGGATTTCTAAGGTTAACTATGTGACATCTCATCTATGTTAGGTATCTGCCTATAACAGCAAAAAAAAAGGAAAATTAAATTATGAATCATGTAAAAACAGAACACAAAAATATAATATTACTTCGCTAAGTAATCTTAAAAGCAAACAATCAAAAGGTGTTACCCGTGAAACAAAGACTACGTCACCAACATTTTCAGAGGAAAACAATGCAGGTGTCGGATTACTCAACGAGGCAAGAGGGCTGAGGACATTAATTTAATTACCCCTCTCTCCTGGGACCGTCCAATATTGTATGGGAGTGAGGCGGCATACAAATTCAAATGTCAGTTTTTCGCGTGAGAAAAAAATCTCGAAGTGATTTTTATCGTCCCCAGCGAGATTGGGTTACGTGTGTCTCTGATATTTATAAATCTGTGATATTTTCTTTTGAGTATGAAAACAAAAGAAAATATGTTTTTATACTTTTCGTTTTAGCAAATTTTTGTTAACGAATTTTAACATGGATAATAAGTCTTTGTTAGGAATATTTGATTTAGTAATACTTACCAAATGACACATTCATGTTTTTATAGATACCTAATTAATTTAAATAGTATCTACTCTAAAATAATACTCACACTTCACAATTCGATTCTACAAAAGTAGTAAAGGTCATTTTTAAATAAAATCCAACTAGAAAACGTTCAATTGAAACGACGACATTTTCTATGAAAGTGTGTTTAAGGAATGAAAAGAAAACGCCACTAAAATCGAAGTATCTGAAGACCCTCTAGAGTCCTTAATTAAACTCAAGGCACGTAGAACTCCTTGATTCAGTCCCGGCGTCTCCACTTCCCCTCCCTAACGGTCGCTTAGATTTCCTCCCAGTAGGTTATGTGGACGGAATTCGCTAAGGCTTGAATCTTCTTTGAAGAATTGGTTTTGAAAGATTGGACTGTTAGTTTTAGTTTTGTTATCTTGGTCATGATTACTTTTATTTTGGTCCATCGAAATATGTATTTATTTTGAAGTACTGTAGTAGATGATGTTAATACAACGGATAAAAAAATATACAAAAATCATATGCTTAAAACAATTTATATGTAAAACTCTTTATATCTAATACTGCTTTGGAATCTAATTACACAATTAGAATACTGTTTGAGTCTTCAAATGACTTTTTGCTATTTTTAAACAAAAAGCCTTCTCAAAGTAATCAGGGGGTCGGGAGCCGAGTTAAGAACATTTGGCACGGAAATCGCAATTATTAAGTGTTTTATACTTTTAATTTTGCTCTTAGCAGTCTTGTTCTTGTAGAAAATGGCGTAGTCAGCAGTATTCTGGCATTGTGATTTTAGAATTTCTATTGTACTTTATCTAATTCAAATATTATAAAATAGATATTTTTTTAACTTCACGCTGTATCGCCCTCATAACACAGTAGGCAGAGATAAACGGGGAACCTAGTGTTGAGACCTTCCGTTTGCCATTTTCGGCAAGGCATTCCGTGTTGTAGGCGGAACTCAACGCCGTGCTTTGCCTCTTTAAACATATATTAGTCATTGCTAACCTAAGTTTTAATAGAATTAAATATGTTATTTGCAAGTACGAAAGATAGAATAGCAATTAAGTCTAAAGCTGTAATGTAATCCCATAATTGCATGACAATGAAAACTAATTTCGTAAATGCTTCTGAATTCTTAACCGCAAAACAAACCACAACCGGAAAGTAATGTAAAAAAAATAAGCAAAAAAAACCAAAGAGAGGAAAATTCAGCCGCTGTGTAATTATTGCGAGAGCTAATGCGCCTCTTGTTTATTCCCTGACTAATTAAGAGGAGGAAGTGTTTAAAAAATGCCTCTCTAGCATATTTGAAAAATCAAACATTTATGAAGCTCGCTTAAGCACTTAGATGATTTTGCTTATTCCTCAGTACTGTCGTTTTTAATTTTGACATCACGTTCCTGTAACTTGTTTAATTTTTCTACTCTTTTTTGTTTCTCTAATTGGGGGATGTTACAGGGAGATGTTTTAGATCCTATATTTTATTTGTTTTTCATATAATTGACGTCAAATTGATATATTTTAAATTAAACAAATATTCTGAATATGCTCTACACATAAACGGTATTAAACGAACGATTCATTAAGTACTCACAACTATAAGATAGATAATTACCGTAGTAACAGGTAGAGAAGTTCTGGAGTAACTAACTTTGGGGCTCAATTAGCGTCGAATTAAACCGGTTCGGGAGAGGTGACAAATCGCGGGTCGCGGTCCTTCGTCTTGACATTGACTAATAGCATCCCATTTAATTTAGCTGGCGCAATTATAAATAAAATTTCGACGATAAATTGTATGGCGGCACATTAATCAAGAAGTTGGGACGCTGATTAAAATGCTGTTCGCGTAACTATTTGCTAAGTTGATATTGTTAATAATTCACAGGTGGGGTGGCGTTGATCGGGTGCGGTTGGTAATGGGCTTATGTGAAATTGAATTAATATGGAACAGTTAATACATATTGTAGAATTAAATTGGATGAAGATTTATTTTATTATATGTGTAAAGCAATGAAAAGACGATGGAGGTAGTTAGGTAATGTTTTTATAATGCTGAGTATATAATCATAATATTACTGGTTTTACCTATAATATATATTTTTTTCTAGCTGCTTTTGCTACTATACATTTTTTCTAATTATTATTTAGGACAAATTAAAAAAAATAACTACTAATACATTCTTAATTGACACTCCAATCACGTACAACTGTACTAAAATACAAATAATAAAATCAGCACAAACTTAAATACATTGATTTCACTGAAGAAAATTTATTCATTCAAAGCCATATAAATAGTATAGCCATCTATAGTAACATGTGCCGCAATAACTAACCCAACCTTAAATCTTGGCTCTCGGTCATGCCCGGTGTCTCAAGTATGCCTTTCTCCCTCCCACCCCAGTAAAGCAATGAAAAGCGAATCACGGATACCCCACCCCTGTCTTAAATGAACTGGGGGTCTGATAGGGATGTTGAGATCTCTCCGAAGTACCTTGTTTACGTTACATAACGGAAATTCTTAGATATAAATCAATGATTGATACTTGAATTTGTTGGGATTATGTGAAAATGTAATATTTTATTTGAGATTGTGATTATCATTTTGATATTAAGATCACAATTACAATCACTTTTTTAGCTTCACGATCTATCTTGCACATAGAAAGGTAGGCAGAGGGAAACTTAGAACCTAGTGTTAAGACACACACACGCTCCATTTCCATTAAAAGACTATCGTTCTCCAATTTCCGAATTACCGAATTCTAGAGACATTACGTGCCCGAGTAAGAATCAAACCCACAACCTGTCGTGCATTTAATGCCGTTGCGCCACGGCTGGCTAGGACTGTAATCATAATCACTATTACTACAATGTATCACACCACTACTAATGTAATAATAAGATTACAACGAAACTGGAAAGACGTAAAACACGGCGAGGAATGTGCGAAAGTAAGCAATATGCAAAGAAAAACGGAGAACCTAACTTAACAGGACGGCCACGATTCATCAACCGTACTATATTTTTACATTTTATAATTAGGTCACTTCGATATTGTTATATACAATTTTAAAGCAACAAGCTCAACTACATGTTTTAGCGAAATGTTATATCTCCCATTCAACTCAGTGACCACTGACCATATGAAATGGAACTGTGTTATTTGTTCCCCCACATAACAGAGTAGGCAGAGGGGACCAGGGAACCTATTTTAACACACTTCGGTTCCCCATTTTCCACCGAACTCTCAAGGGTACTGCTTGTTGAGTTGCGGAACTTAACGCTGCGTTTTATCTTTCCTACCAATCTCAGGAAATGGATATAATAAATATTTAATTCCCCTTAGTGGGAATCGAACCACAGTGACACGCTTGTGCCCGTGCGTTACGACAGCCTTTCTTTTATCTTACATTCTCTTTATATACCACAAAAAGTGTAAAATATATAGAAATAGAGTATTCAGAAGTATAACAAACTATTATATGAATGATAAATGATGTCATAATACTTATACTAGCAGTTTAGGGTTAAATAGTTGTCAGACCGTCCCAGAATCTTACCCTCGGCTTAAGTGTTAACAGAACAATGGACTATATACCGCGACATCTTGTATTCATGAAATGGTCTTATGTGGACTCACGGACTCTACGAATACAATCAGAATAGAGGTAAATGTACTTTTTTCATTTAATCTTATTTTTTTTATTTAGTCTTATCGAAAATTGGGCTGTTTGTCTTAACACTAGGTTCCCTCTGCCTACCGTGCTGTGTGCGGGATACAGCGTGAAGCTGATTTATTTGCTTTGATTTTTGTTGGTATGTTTTGTTATAATAAATTTAATTTTATTATAAATTATATTAAATTTAATTTTATATACAATCTATAAAAACATGCAAGAGAGTGATAAAATGCAACTTGGTACTGTCTGCAAAAAAAGTACAAAAAAAATACAATAGAAATTTCCAAGCATCACATCAGTGTGTACAGCTAACAATCCTTACAGCCCACCACGCCGCGATTATTATAAAACACCCTCAACTCATCTTAGGTGCTAATGTACATTAATTATGTGGCGAGGGGTAAGATGTTGTGACAGAGTTGAATTACGCCGGTGCTCTAAATGGGAAGTTGAGGTGAATTATTGTTTAAGCTTTACCCAATCTTGTTAAGAATTTAATAGATACGTATAATAATGGGATGATGGATCGGTTTGATTGTAAGTACTTTTGATTTTGAATTTATTTTTCAATCACTGAGTTAGATTAGATGAATGATTTTTTATTTGGATTTTTTATAAATAATTTTTTTGTTTAGAATCTGTTATTCAATGGAGCAGAAAGTGGTCAACATCTGGTAATCACCCTTGTTTGTAATTAAAAAAACTATTTTAAATGTTTTAAAATAGTTTTCATTTTAAGTCTGTTACAAATACATTTTTTTTCAATATAGTAATACAAAATAAAGAAAGCCGTTTATATTATTTACGAAGCCGTTTATGTATATATTTTATTAGAAATGTTAAATAAATAGGTAATGACTTACCAGTATGTATATACGTGTGCTTCTTCATATCAGATTTCTGATGGAACCGTTTGCCACAGTACTGACATGGATAGGGTCTTGTGTCAGAATGTATGAGAAGATGAGTAGAAAGTGTACTGGATCTCTTAAATGTTTTTCCACATTGCTTGCACTCGAAAACCTTCTCTACGCTGTGTACCGCCCTGTCGAGAGGGAATATAATTAAATTAAAAAATACATTTATTTATAACAAAGTAAAAAATATACAATGGTATGTTCCTATATATGTAAAAACAAAATAAAAGTAGCGAAAAGTATTACCGGTGTTGACTTAAGCTGATTTCATGGCCGAATGTCTTACTACAGAGCTCGCATGCAAAAGGCCTCTTTCCATTATGTGATCTTCTAGCATGCACTTCCAACCCATGTGGTGTACTGAACATTTTCTCACATTTAACACACGAGTACACATCGCCAATTGGTAAAGGTCTGGATAAAGGACTTGGAGCTCCAAGAACAGCTGCTCGTAATCTAAGTAGTTCAGGACCAGCCGCTTGTACTGCATGAAGATATAAATTGCTATAACCTCCCCACACAGGAAGGCCAAGGCCACCAGCATCTCTTAGGAATTCTGCGAATGGTAATGGTGGATATAGAATCGGTCTTTGTGGTTGAACCCTTGGTGCATCTGGTCGAAGTAAGGCGCTGACTGAGAATGCTTCGGATCTCTTCAAAGGTGGTGAAGAATCAGGTATTCTTCTAGGTGATGATGGAGGTGAATCTACTTCTAGCTCAGGTGATGTTGAACGTGTAGATCTTGGTGAATGTGGTGATGGTGCCCAACAAGGACTTCCACAACGTGATGTAGGAGATACACCTTCCGCTCTAGATGTTTCATTATTATGTGATTCATTGTCTTCTTCATCTGTTTTTTCTCCAACTAATCGGTTAACACCAAATTTGATTTCCTCTGAAAAGAAAAACAGAATATATACTGAATTGAAGCACAACATAAGGAATCTTGTGTCAAAAGAGGTAAATTTACGCATAGGTACGTTACCCTTGTACGAAAACTGTAGTAGAATACTCAATATGTTTGGGAGCGAGCGCTTAAAGGGACACAATGCAATTCGCTATTGTTTGCTAAAAGAGCACAAAGGACTGAAACGCCCCTAGGCCAGTGAAAAAGCGCAGGTGCCACACTTGTCGCTGCGATGAAATGAGCCGTATCATGTCGTAGCAGCAAATTGACTTTCATCTGTTCTACCCCTCGCCCAACCCAAGTAATTAACACGTTGGATCGGAGGGACCCCAATCTTTTTTACAATTCACTAATCCGCGGGCGCGAGTAACGCTTATATGGCCTTCATTCTTCTGTTTATTTAGCGTTCATTTTAGACAATGTTTTTTTTGTAAAGGTGATATACAATATTTTATGAATACAGCCTTATTTTATTATGTTAATTTGTCTGATATTATCTTTTTCACAATATTTTTATAATTTTCGTTCAAAAAAATCTTCTCAACCTAAATCGCGATAGTATTTTATAGAATTACAGACGGGAACCAAAATTGACCAAAATATCTTTCAATAATAAAACCCAGCAGCAAATAATCAACAGATCATCAAGAAACCATCAGCCGAAACTCACGCTGTCCATAAACAAACATCCATCTCGGCCGAGACAAGTTACACTAATGAAGAGCGACCCCCATATCTGAAATTCTGCAGCTGTCTTCATTCAGAGCGGAACCAATCGGCCGAATTCGGTGAAATTCGCCAATGACTTCCACCCTTAAACATTTTACGCTTAGGACTTTTGAATGTAGCAGTTTAGGGTTGCCAACACTTGTTTGTTTGTCCCCCACACGACGAGGTTTTATTACCCCATAGTATTTATTACATATTAATGGTTATTTAGATTCATTGTTCTGCTTCGACAGTATGCTCGAATTCATGGCACGGCGAAATATTGTATGGGGCTATTCAAAGTAATGGAGCGAATTGAAAAGATGGATATTATTATGTTCATTGTGTACAGTGTTGTAATAAGATAATATAAACTATTTGAAGTTTTGATTAGTATGTGTGTGCATTTTGTTATAGTTACCCAGTCATTTCAATCGTCTGTTGTTTGTTGTTTGTATGTTTATTTTTATATGAGTTATTTTAGACTTAAATACTTTTCTTTACTATGGCCTTGAATAATCACTGAAAAAATAGGATTTTAAAGTGAAAACTAGAAGACAATTTTAGCTTACAAATACTGAGATCTGAGTAAAAAAATATTTTAATATTTTTATTACAGGTTTAATTTTTTACCTGTGTTTATTTATTGTATTGTAACCTGTATTATTTATTGTGTCGTGATTTTATTTAATTAAAGGTAAAAGGTAATTGATATTCAATTATATCAAAAGAATTTATCGATATGCACAGTAAAAAAAAACGTTCAGTTTATTTATGACTTAAAAAAACAATACAAACACAAAAGCACACCAAAATTCAACACACGAGCAACCCTAATAGCAAAATTTGGTTAAGCATTTATTACCCCTAACGAGTCCTGGCCAAGGTACAATCCAGTTAAGGTTTTTAGAAGGTAAACGGTATACCGTACAGCGGTTGCATTTTTATTCAAACAGTGCAGCCGTATCGTTGCCGCGTATTTGCAGTCTAATGTAATTTTAATTATAAGAGGCGCGCCCGCAAATTACAATTGCAATGCACTCTGACATCAAAAATAAAAACCTATTAAAGGATATTAAGAAGTCGTTTCAATTTAGAAATGTATATTTTTTTTTATTCAGCAAGAATATTTAGTAGGGGGTGGTGATTAAGTCGTAGACTATGGTGATTATAGTTATCTATAGGAAGCGTTTGTGGTGCAGTTGATATGAATATAGTATATGTACAAATTGATGTATTTAAGACTGTACAGCGATCATAGCATATCGTTGGATAGCGTTTGAGTGTGAACGCAATGGTTGTGGGTTAAATTCTAATAGTGGATTCTATTCTATTACCCATGATTAGTGCTGTTATATTAAACAGCACGATTCTTTCGTGTAAAAATGTGATACTTCTACTTTCATGGTGAAATCATGAGATAATTTTTAATTAAAAAAAGGACATATTCAAGGTAGGCTTTATTATTCGTCGTTGTTTTCCATATTGTTATTTTGCTCTTAAGTATAACTAGTATAATAATTGTTTAAATAATATTTCTGTTTACATAGCTGGTGGAATATATTTCATGCCAAAAATCGACGGAAACTCTTTAGGTAGCACAGAGATCCATCAAAATTTTATACTTCAAGTTTACTTAGTATCTAATATTTACCCACATATTCACTCTCTACGTACAATACAAGAGAGCTATGGTAAAAGTTAAAAATTTTATATGAATCAATGCAATCTATTGCGCTGATTGATACAAAATACGACTACAATTCATGATTTTCGTATTATACTTGAAACACAAACAAAAGTCGGTTTCGTTCCTTATCGTATCCGACACGATATAACTCTAAGATTTTTTTATCAAACATTCAATATTAAAAATGTATGTGACACAAAAGCTTATTTTGTCCATTGGACACTTGTGCATTACTTTGTTAGTTTTTCTGTAATAAGGCTTATTACTTATTAACTATGATATAAATATTTTCGTTGAAACTTTGGATTTATGAGAAGGTTTTCATTTGAGAAATTAATTATTATTTCCTCGCTCTGATAGAGAAGACAAAGCGCGGTGTAAAGTTTCGCAATGCAGCACTAGGTTCCCTTTGCTGACACTTGCTATATGCAGTGTAGTGCGTGAAACAAAAAAAAACTTTTATATTCAGAGAACTACAACATCATTTTTTGAGGTACACAAAGAATAAAAATCCACAACATTTTTTATATTTTTGTCTATTTGTAGTCAATTTGCACTCACTTCACTCCCTAAATTGACGGAGAAATGAAAAACGGAATACCTGAACACTAGATTCTCTCTGCTCATATGCGGGAAATGTGTAAACTTAAAAAGCAATGTAGTCTAGTTAATAATCATTATGTTATTATGATTTCACAAAATGCGGAGTCACGTCGAAATCGTTTGTCAATATTAAAGGTTGTAGAAATGTTTAATGAATCGACTCATAAGGGGTACGTGACAAATCTCATTTTTAATAAAGTGCGCTGAGGGCACCCACTCCGTACTCTAGATGGGTGTTGGACATGTTTTAATTACATTTTTCATATATCTACGGATTGATTTATTGTCAATAGATATTAAACTGTGCGATAGAAGAAGATGAGGCCGTCGTGGCCCAGGGACACAAGGGTGTGACTGTAACGCGACGGTTGTGGGTTCGATCCCCACTCGAGGAAATTAAATATTTAATTAAATTTATATTTCCATTTCTTCGCTCTGGTGTCAAGGCTAAGCGCGGCATTGAATTCTGCCACTCAACACTCAATGCCTCCAGAATTCGGCAGAAAGTGGGGAACGGAGTGTCTTAACACAAGGTTCCCTCTGCCTACCCTGCTGTGTGCGGGATATAGCGTGAAGCTAATTTAATTTAATTTATTTTTTATTTTTTTGATAATAGAAGATGAAGTACAATGAGGTCGTCAGAGCACTGCAGCAGTATTTTAGTGTAACAACGAATATTCTAGCGTCGATTTCCATTGATGAATAGTTTTCATGTCTTTGCTCTGGAAAGATGAAGAGCGGAGTTAAATTTCACCACATAACACGCAAAGTCAGACGTTAACTAGAGATGGGAGTGTTTTGCAACAAGTTTTAGAGATATGTGTTCGGTTGCACACATACTTTGTCCTTTAGTTTCATACTTTTTAGCACGCTTTTTAGGTCGAGGTGTAAACCTTGTAATAAAATCTGTGAATATGAAATGAACACGCACTTGTAATTGTTGTATCATTATGAAACTTGGCAATTATATACAGATTAGATGACAATATAATATATTGTCGTCGAGCTGGTCTGATATGAGATAGAAGATGGCTGATGGACTGCCCTACTAGTAAACATATCGAGCTTATCCTCATTACCTTAGTCTTATAATTGGATTTTGTTTATAGCCCTTTTTATTGCAATAAAAAAGTGTGATTTACATTTTGTTACAAATAAATTTTACAAGTCTAACCAGATTTAAGTTAAAACATAAAAGTTACATTAAGTGAATTTTAAATCTACGACTATTCGTTCTTATTTTTAATTTTTTCACATAAATTCTATCTATATTTTCCTATTTACATATAGATAAATAGGTACATTTAACTTATTTATATAAGATACTTCAACCAAGTATGAGTAATAAATACAATACGTCTCTTTTTTAACTGATAATATTTTAAAAAGATAAATGAACAAGTGAAAGTGATTCATTTATTTTATGTTAGATTTTGTTTTGTTTTCTTGTGCAATATGATTTGAAAGTAACAATTTAGACACTAATATCAAAAAAGGACACCTTTACTAATATTATAAAATTGAACATTTTGTTTGGTTGAACGCACTAAACTCGGTAACTACTGGGTCGCATTCAAAAATTATCTTTTTACTTAATAGTCGATTTAATAGGGACGGCTATGAGAAATGAATAAAGTAATAATAAAAAATGTCGCAAAAACGGCAAAACTTGGGAGATTCTGAGAGCATAATGCACAATTCTTAGTTATTTCCAAGCGGTCGTAGGTAAAGAACAGTAGCTATTATTAATATTTTTTTAACCTCATGCTGTTTACTCTATAGAATTGCTATATATAGCATAATATGCAGAGAGAAGAGAGGAGCTAGGAACCTAGTGTTAAGACACTTTGTTTCCATTAAGATATATCTGTTTCCCACTTTCCGCCGAGTTTTGGAGGCAATATTTGTTAAATTGTACACTTTGCCTCGTTACCAGAGCAAGGAAATCAAAAAATTAAATATTCCTCGAATAGGAATCGAATCCACAATCTGTCGCGCTTACAGTCACCGCCTTGTGTCGCTGCACCACGACTGGTCTCAATATTGTATGATTATAAATAATATCAAGTTTAGTTAAATAAGTAATATAAAATATATACTTAAATAAATTAAATTATATTAAAGTGTATTCTTTATTAATACGTTCACAGTGGAACACTCACATTCAGACTGACGCGGTACTCTCACTAGGAAACTATGTAACACGTGGGGCCTATTTTAACCACGACCGCAATAGACGTGTTAAAGATAATCTTCGCTAGTAAAAGAATTTTTAGAATATATCTAAGTTTTAACTCGATTTATAATTGAATTATAAAACAACCAAATTAGAAACCACACAAATCCTGCAGATAAACATCTTCATGTTATATATTATCACAATATAAAACGATTAATACCTACTTACAGTATCGAAAAATATTTTAAACATTGCGCTATCACAAAAATTAACAATAAATATATAAATCAAATGTTATCATTCGCTTTTAATGTATTTTATCAGTTGTAAATACATTTTAAATCCAAATTATCGGCACGGATTAACTAAATCTTTGATCGTAAATGACGAAACTAATATGCCGAATGTAAATATGTCGAACATTGTAAATCTGTCACAGACTATATGGTTGTGGGTGGTGTATTTAGTTTTTTTGATTACTTTTTCACGTTTCCTTTTTTGCTTCATGCTGAATCCCGTATAGTAAAGGGAAACCTAGTGTTAAGGTACCTCGTATCCCATTTTCCGTCCAAACCTACAATCGTTACATTTACAATCACACTCTGTGCCACTGCGCCACGGATGACAATACAGTTATAGCATAAACTTAAAATATGATAAAGATCAGGATAGCAAAAAAAATTATATAATGTGGCCGTCATGGCGCAGTAAAACAGTGGGTTCGACCCAACTCAAGTAAATGATTATATTTAAGTTATTCCTATATTTATAGTCTGGTAGATAAAGTGTTGTGATGAACTATGCCTATGCATTTAATGCGCAATATCTCAAAAATTGAGTAGGAAAAGGGAAACGGAGTGTCTTAACTCCAGGTTACATCTGCATAGCACTCTGCTTAGTGCTAATTCCTGCGAGGTCAAGCAGAAAAAGAAAAAAAGTCTTAACATCATACTGGATTTACTTAACTTACACGGCATATGCTATGTAATATCAATATTTTACGGTAAAATTATTGAGATTATTTTTACATGTAAAATCAGAATTTTTTTTACATGATTTTAGGGTTCCGTACTTTTTAAGGAACTTGGAAAATAGAACCCTTTCATATAACAGTATGTGTAAATATTTAAAACTTTAAACGTTTAAGAATTTGTACCCACGTCACCGTTTGAACATGGCCGTAAAGAGAGATATTTTTCAGAGAAGGACCTGCCTTTAGCTACGAATTTATATTTTTATATAAAGGTTTTTCTTTACTTTTTATTTATAAAACTTCTGTGATGTGCACCAGACTTTTCTAAACTATAAAGCTAGAAGATACTATTAAAATTATTCTAGTACTAGCATCATCACCATACAGATATATTATCCTAGACTTATTTGGTCATAGTCATTACTATCTACAAATTGTTAGTGGGTATCTCTGAAATTCTTACTTATCAGAAACCTCAGGGCCTAATCAAATAGATTTCCTTTCTGGTCTGCGCTGAACATTAATCAAAGCTATATTCTGAAGGTCTACAAGATTAGTGACGGGCAGTAAACCTGATATCTTTACTATTATGCTGAAGAAGTGACGTAGATATCATAAACCAACGATTATTTGGTGCGATATTGAGTTATAAATATTTTATCACTTGTTTTTGTTATATAATCTATGTATCTAATGTATTATGTAGCGTCTGTTGTATAGAATATAGAGCTAGAAATTGATTATTCTGATTGATTTTTAAAAAAATCTAGTTATGAAAAAATCATGTAATCAATATATAATATCAAGAACACATTATTTAAAATCTTGCTTAAAACACGTTAAGGAAAGAAACTACTCAGCATTTCATCGTTAGGAAATTCATAGATCTCCTCAATAGAGATGCAAGTTTTCAGAGAAGAAAAGTTTACAATTCCAAGCTCTTCTTGCTAAAGGAATAAATGCAAGAAAAACCCAAGAAAACAGCAACCCAACCACTGATTGTGATATCTTAAAAATATTTTCGTCACCTAATACGATGCAGAGTTCTAGATGTACACAGGATTTTTAAATCAATGACGTACGTGACAAGTTTAGATTAGGGCGTGACCGTAATCCCACTTGGTTACTTCTGATCTAGCCGCTAACACCTGATTTATCTTACTTGTACTTGTACGCATATCGCCTGTCAATGCAAATGCTTGAGATATACATGGATGGATTTGGAAAACGATTTCTTTTGATGGAATCGTTATGTAAACAAGTGACGTTGCAGATACGTCATTTTTTTCTGTTATGCATCAATATTTTTGCTATGTTTTAGTCTTATTATAAATGTTTTGTTGTGATTTTTCAATAAATTCATTAGTTTATATTAAAATATAGAGTTGGTAATGATCTCTTTGGAATGTTGTCTTCTAAAAGTTGCGTAAAAATAAGAAAGCACACCACAAATAACAAAAGTCCTCTTACATTGACGGTTACATAATTTAATCAAAGGTATGTAGGTACCACACTATCTCGGCGGCGCCTTTGTGTACGATTTCTCTCTTATGTTCCACGAATTATTTACTGAAACAATAGCACGTTTTACGTTTGTTACTCTGTGTCTATTCATTATTCATAATAAATCACATTATGTGTCACCTAGTACCTTGTGATAAGGTTCAAAATCGCATTTCTAACAGCCAAGTCAAGCAGAGAATACTTCGCAAACACTGTCGAAATGGTCGCGGTGTCTTTTTGATTAAACTCAGCCTCAATAATCGTTAAGGTGTCTAGATTTGTTATTATCTTCACTTTACGAGGTTGAGTCTTAAAATTTTTCGCAATATTCTGTTTGTATGTCTATAAAGTTTTAAAGTCAAGATTACTATCATAATAGGATTATTAAAAGCTTTTTAAACTCAAATCTTCTTTATGAAGACATGTGATGTATTTTTATGCTGGATGGATGTCGTATGACAAAATGGCAATCAGTTATTGTAATCTAGGTATATCCCGAAAATATCATTTTATTTAAGTTAGCTTTCTTGTTCTAAAGTAATATCTCTCCAAAACATGAGAATGTACAATTTAAATGATCAAGGATTTAGTGGTAAATCTATTCACAGTTTTTTTTATGTTTTCTTTTCGCTTACGTTTCGCTATCATTTATTGTAGGATCGGAAGAAAGAACCTATTATTAAGACACTTCGTTCCCCACGCAATTTTCCAGGCGTTGCATATTGACTGACAGAACACAACGCCGCGCTTTCTCATGCTAGGATGGCGAAAAATTGAAAATTATTTATTCCCTCGAGTCAGAACTGAAGGTGCAGCCATCGCGGTTACAGTCAGACGCTGTGCCTCTGTGCTCACGTATGCATGATGCCCTTGATATTTTATTATTTCCTGCATTCAATTTAACATAATCAAAATGTTCCACAATAGCCACCCAAAATAAAGAAAAATTAACAAACTTACCACAACACAAACAACCCGACCATTTCATAGAAGCATTATACCTCAACAATCACGAAACCCTTAACGATTCATAAGCAACTGGCCACTGTAGGCACTGTATTCAATTATCATAGCGTTAAGTCACGCGAACTTAAAACAAGAGTTTAATGTAACTTGGCCACACTTGGTCAAACAAAAACAATATATAATAAAATTGTGGGGCGATGTCGTGACACTCTGTACACTTGCAAATATTGACAGGCTGTACGTACTTGGCATGCAATGGAGTACGTTTGATTGATCGTGCTTTGTCTTGTCGTGTTTCGGAGTTATGTGGGGACGGATAAATAGATTTAATTTAGTTATTGATTAGTATTTTATATTAGAAGAAGTCGAAAATATTAAAAAAATATATAATACTCTTGGTTTTGTTTCGGTTTGATAAGACAAAATACAGTGTTAGGTTCCGCTACCTATTAAGTGATGTGTCTTGTATTTGATTATATGTAATTATACGAAATGTTTAGAATTATCAATTGCTTCTAATCGAAAGACTGTTTTTAAGACACTCGTCTCCATCAAGACACTTGCGTTCCCCACTTTCTGGCAAACTTTAGAGGTATTCAGTGTTGAATTGCAGAACTCAATGCCGCGCTTAGGAATAGGAAATTTGGTAGGAATCGAATACACAACCGTCGCGTTTACAGTCGCACGACGAGGCCCTGCGTCACGACGCAGGGCCTCAAGCGTGCGACGAAGCAGTAGAGGCGTTTATATAATGGTCAAAATTTTGAAAGTTATTTTTGATCCTTCATTTCACAAAGCGTTAGCGTAATGCGTCGAGACTAGTATCAGGAAATTAATAAATAAAAAAATAATAATTAAAAAAAAAGGAAAAAAATATGATTTCAATAAATCATAACAAAAAATATCATTCAAAATAAAAAAACCGATTCCTAGAAACGGTCTAAATACTAAACAATCCATACATTTCAAACAGGGCAAGCTCTTATCTCGTAAACTAATGTTTACCTACAAGAGTACACATGTCCAAATCGGATTTACAACGTGCTAAGAAGGGCAGGAGAGATAGCCAATAAAGCTGTCGTTGGTTATATATGTAGGTGGTGGACAAAAAAATATTTGAAATCTTAAAATAATGTATGGATTTTAATTTGCGTTTGGTTAAGATGTACTTAAAGAAGTAAATAAGCTCTAAGAGGGGTAAAACCATAATAGAATAGCTATCTTTATAGATATTTTTTTGCGAATTGGTCATACTAATATCAGAAAATTATGCATTTTATACTATCAATGCTATATCTAATTCATATTGAAATATTTTCTGTGTAAAATTAAAAAAAAATATGTCAAAATGAGGCCAGTGATGGCCTAGGGGCAGAAGAGAGCGACTGTAAAACGCGACAGGTTATGATTTCGACTTTCACTTGAGCAAATGAAATTAAAAAGAAAATCTTTCCTCGTTCTGGTAACGAGACGCGACGTTGAGATCCTCCACTTAACAATGCCTCCAGAATTCGGCAGAAAGTGGGGACGGAAGTATCCTTTATGAGAACATCAACCTAATACAAAATCGAATCCACAATTCAAACCACCAAAAACCACATCACCACCAAAAACATAATACATCAAATAACCACCCAAAAAATAACATATCAGCCAACATTATCGTTTTTTGCCAACTATCCCCTTATCGATATAGAAAAAAACGTGTAGACACATGAATTACAAGCATCATTACATGAACGGTTACACGTTATCGATAGTACTTTGTCGCTGCCGCCGGCAAATCAGAGTAATAAAACAAGGTAATTTCGCCGAGAGATACGCGCTGTCCGCGATAAGATAATTGTGTCAGCCCAAATCTGAAGCCGTGGGATTTGGAATCGAATGTTATTAGAATTTTTGGGGCTTTCCGAGCTTATTTATGAGATTTTTTTGTTTATTAAAGTTTTCTAGTATATGTTTCAAAGTTTGGGTTGTTTGGTTTTGTTATTTTATTGTTGTAATTGTCGTTTCAATGTTAACAGCGGTCTCGTGACATTGTAAAACGACAAAACAGAGATTAATATGATATTAGTGAATTGTATTTGGCTTAGGATTTGGTAAACAGGCTAAATTAACAGGAAAAATCGTAGTTAATATGACAGTTATAAACAAGAAGTTTTTTTGTGGAAAAAAAACTGTTATTTCGACATTGTGGCGCAATTGGGACATGCTTAATTGAAGTATTATAGTCAATGAATTCAAATTTTACACAGAAATAAAATAATTGTTTAAATTCGAAAATATATGAGTTTTCTAAATTTCATTCATTACTATGCTTTATTCATTTCATTTCACGTAATTAATCTGAAATTGTAAAATATGCAGGAAGACAATAAAGAAATTATGATTGCTATTGGTTTGGAAATAACGGTTTCACTTTTTAAGGTAGGTACAGATAAGTTTTTATTTGCCGTTTTGATTTGAAAAGAAACTATCTCTGGATATACAAAAATAATTTCTCAACAGAAATTTAATATTTAAAACAAAGAGAACATAGTGATTTGTCACCATATATTATTTATGTTTAAGCTTTATTATAGTAGCAATGTAGTATTATTTACATAATCTGCTATTCTGCAATTACCACATGCACTATTCACAAGTTTTTGTTTTATAAAATAAATATCATTAACATAAATATTTTCATTTTTAGCTCTTTCACCAAAGCAAAAGCCCGGCGTTGAGTTCCGCCACTCAACATGCAATGCCTCGTAAAATTCGGTGGAAAGTGGGGAACGCAGTGTCTTAACAATAGGTTTCCCCTGCCTACCCTGCTGTGTGGGCTGAGTTAAACTATTTTTTTTAAAATTAATTATCTAAACGTATAAAAATATAAAGGTTGCGGGATTCGAACCCGCGCCCCCCAGCCGGTTGCGATGAGGCGCGGTTCAAATTCTTATACGTTTTCTAAAAGATTATTTTTATTTCCTTATATGCGGTATAACAGTTTAAAAAATATTTACCTCTTACTGAATAATTTTCTAGTTGTTGCGGAGAGGATGCCACGCGTGGCTCCGGCCGCGTTGGCGCCCACAAAGATTGACATATTCCGTTTCTTAACGCCTCGCTTGCTGATACTCCTGTGAACAAATACAAATCTCGTTTACGGTTTGATATTAAATATCTCGTAGAATTTTTTAAAGTAAATAAAAAAAAATGATTTTGCACGCTGTATCTCACATAGTAATACCGATAAAGGACCTAGTGTCAAGACACTCCATTCTCCTTTCTGACCAAAATTTGAATCTTCACATTGTATGGTGCTCAACGCCGCATTTTTTATTATTTAAACGGGGATATGACTTTAATACGTAAATAAATAATTAAATAATTAAAGGTGTGACTGTAAAACCGACCGGTTGTGGGTTCGATCCCCACTCGAGGAGATGAAATATTTACTTAAATTTATATTTCCATTTCTGCGCTCTGGTGTTGAGGTTAAGCGCGGCGTTGAGTTCTGCCACTCGGCAGGAAATTCGGCAAAAAGTGGGGAACGGAGTGTCTTAACACTAGGTTCCCTCTGCCTACCCTGCTGTGTGCGGGATACAGTGTGAAGCTGATTTATAAATAATTAAACAATAAAAATACGAACAAATGTCACGAGCTTCTACGCCATAACGTCCCATAACGAGTGCTTCCTCATTTCTCATTCAACAATTAAACGCGGTGAATCATTCAATTTTGTATGGGTGGGACTTTAGATTAGGAGATTACGTTTTTGTTCTATGGATTAACTGATGGAATATATTGTAACTAAAGCTAAATGTTTTTTTTGTGTATATTTTAATTATAAACAGGTTCCTAGGTTCCCTCTGCATGGCAGGAGCCATGTAAGGAATACATCCTAAAGCAAAAAGCAAAAATATGATATCTATATTTATTTATATAAAAAGGGTTTTAGGAATGATATCTTCCTTGTTTTAGTATCTATTTTAGTACTTATCATCGGATATGAAAAAAAAATACACTAGGCAATAAAAAGATTATACATATTACACGTTTACACGAACTATTTCACAAGTAGTTTTAAATAAAAAAAAAACATACATGTTTTTCTCAAAAAATAATGAATAAATTTTCTCTTATATAATAAAACATGTTTTTCTAAATGAAAAATTGGAAAATTGAAGATCTTTAGTGGATTGTAATAGTATGTACTTACCTACAGAGCAAGTACTCTGTAAAATAATATTAAACAAACCGTTTTTTAATTACTTTTTGTGAACAATACGTAAACAAAAGATAAATCCTCTCTAGCATTACAATTCAAAATGTAATATTACCGTCAATTATTCTTTCATAAATTAATTTAGAAACAGCCAGTTCTTATTAAAAAGTGGAATCCCACTAAAGTTTCATTTTAAAAGTTAAGTGAATAAAAAGGTTCAATTGCTTTATCAACAAGTGTTACGATATGATTTACTCGATTGCCCCCGTAAGGGCCTGACGCCTGACATCGACGGACATAAACTAATTCGTTTTAGAGTATACTTTTGCTTATTATCTTATAAAGTAGATATTCTTATTCAAATTAATTCTATTATTTTTCGGTTTCTGGTTTGTTTTGAGCAGAGAAGGGTAGATAGAAAGAACCAGTGTCAAGATTCTGTTTTTCATTTTTTGATATCGATCTCTTTAAATGAAACAATGTATATTGGGTAGCCGAACCCACCATGGTGTTTCTTTTATCAGATTGCAGACACAATGAAAAGATATCCCCCGAATGGAATCGAACCCACATCAATCGCTATTACTATCAGTCGCTGTTCGACTGAGCCATGATGATGTATGTTTTTTAAATATTATCATTATCTTGGCAGCTTTTGATGTTCCAAAAATGTTGAATATAAATAAGACATCTGTGGCATGATCACTAAAACAATCACCACCAGTCGTGCGCGTCCACAAACGACGCGACTGCAAGCGGTTGTGGGTTCAGTGCCCACTCGGGGGAGCAAAATATTTAATGTTTTTATTCTTTCGATCTAGTAACTAGAAAAAGCGATTAAAACGAAAAAACCCCAAGAATTTGGTGGAAACTGTTGGAAACGACAGCATCTTAATAAAGAACGGAGGGTGGTAACACTAGGTTCCAAGATTCCCTCTGCCTACATTGTACAATGTGCCGGATACAGCGTGAACCTATGAAAAAAAAAATCAATCCACTTACAATAGAAATATTAAAAAAAATAAAATAAAACGTAATAACCATACATATCTATCTTATTTAATAGATAAACATTATCGAAGTCGCATTTAGGTAATCACGGCGGCGGATACAAGATAACGCGCTTGTAATTACATACTTACTTAGACATATGTGTTTATCAGATGCAATTGTCTGTTTGATAGTGGAGTGGTGTGACAGGGACGTTTTGGTTTGGGCTACTCGATGTGATTAATTATGTTGAAATAATTAAACTTTAAATTTGATTAATATTGGGTTTCCTTTTATCCAAAAAAAATAATTCATCGAGGCCAGTCGTGGCGGAGGGATGTGACTGCAAATGCGACGACTGAGGATTTTTTGATTGGAGGAAATAATATATTTAATATTTTCTCTTGCGCTGCTCCTGTGTCGAGGCAAAGCGCGGCGTTGAGTTCTGCCAATAAACACGCAATGCCACTAGAATTCAGAGAAAAATGGGAAACCGTGTGTCATAACACTAGGTTCCCTCTGCCTTCCCTCTTTTTGGACTAAAAAAATAAATGTTGACCTTATTTTACGTGTTCCATATTTCGCTTTCTTGAGCCTACCCCAAACTCGATGATGATGACGAGCGGCTCCTTACGACTCATGACAAACAGATCGGTGGTCCATTGGACGATGGGCCTGCCCTTAGAGTCTATTGTTAGATAAAATTTGAATATATAAACGTACAGTGTGCTTTTTGTTGATTGATGATTTTTTCGATTGTTTAAATTTAGTTACAATAATTTGAGAATTGTCATATTAAACATACACTAATTAACTCGATTTTTTACTTAAACAGTTTATTTACTTCTATTAAAAATTAAGACAGAATAAATAAACAAAGTTTGTTTTTTTTTTCGAAAAATCATAATTTCAACTCTGTCAAAAATTGTATCACACACACAAAACAATAAAAAAATATTTTCTAAAATGAAAAAAAAAACACCAAAACGAACTAACTCCAGAGATCACAGCCGGACATTTCGAAACAGGATAAGATGATAAGCGCAAGGACAATCTGTGCATCCTATAGGAAGAGAGCTATTCTCTGGCGCCAGAGCGACGGAACTCAGCGCGTGTCACCGGGCTGGTCAGCTAATGTAAACTTATGGGCCGTAGGTCACTTTCAAATGTAAGATTTTATATGGAAATTGAGTTATAATGTAGTTATATTTTTTGTAGTGGTAAGAGGTTCAATTACCGTATTTTAAACACGCAATTTATCGTTGATTCAGTTTGTTTATCTTTTGTAATTTTACTGTACTTTTACTGAAGATGTGCTTATGAATATTTTTTTAGCTCCACAATTGGCGGAACTCAACGCCACGCTTTGTCTCGATACCAGAGCGAAGAAATAAAAATAATAAAGATTTCATTTCCTCGAGTGGGAATCAAACCCACAACATATATTTATTATCCACAACATATAATATATATTTTACAGTGACACGCTTGTGGCCCTGCTCACAACTGGCTTGTCAGGACGACTAGCACATTACGACGATGCACGACTGCACATTAAAATGAGGTTTAATTGTTTAAAATCAATATTTATCTCACTGATTATTCGTTGATTAATTAGTAAGAAATGGAAAAAAAGATACAATATGAGCTATCATTCTAAATAATCTGATATTAAATTATAAGGCGCCTAAATTGATATTATCTAAAAATGATATTTTTTTTTATAATATTAGGTATATAATATATATACGTTGAAATCTTATGAAAATTATAAAGCGGAGATCCAACTTTCGGCACTGCTGACTTCGCCTGCTTCGACTGACAGTAATAGCAATTTTATAGAATTTGACATTGATTAAAATCTTAAAAGGAATGACCTAAATTATTTCGTTTAATTTCGCGGAATCGTCAAAGGCCAATCGAAATTTTAAGCCATCAAGCTATAATATAATAAATATTTTATAATCATATTTATCTCATTAATATTACTAAAACAAATAACCATATTAAAATACTTATTACTTTGGTCATCAGAGAAAAATTTTTGGTACCCTTTTATCTGGTGGCAACAAGCTGCGTGCTTTTAACGGTTTGGTTATGCCTCTTCTAGCCTATACTTTTGGCATTATAAGATGGACCCAGACTGAGTTAGACTCTGTAGGTCGCCAAATACGTAAATTGTTGACGACATACCGAATGCACTACCCGCATTCGTTTGTACTGTGACTATATATCTCGCGTAAGTGTGGAGGTCGGGGCTTTTTGAATATCAAGAACCTTCACCTTAACCACGAGGTATGCAGTTCTAGAGTATATGTTCTGAAGATTGACGTGGATATGCAAAAGATGTGGTAACAGTTGACAAAGGTCTTATTCCTCTCTCCTTGGGCATAGAAAACTGACGTAGGCCTGTAGTACTCACTACTTCTGATTGTATGGTTGTGTGGAAGAGCAAGAATCTGCATAGAAGATTCCATAGAGCCAAAGTAGGCCCGGACGTAGATACTGCTTTCTTCTTATCTTGGTTACAGTTCGTGGATCAGTTCGGGGATGTTTTTGGCGAAACTGATTCGGCTGAACTGGTTCTGTCTGTGCAACTATGGACGAAGTTATCAAGACACGAAACTATCATAGACTTATTATGAAAGATGGAACTGTCAACATCTATCGGGCGTGTCATCGACCTGGGGACTCCCTCAGACATACTATCTCTGCTTTTTCTCATCTTGCTAATGGTGAGTAATTGCATAAACCCAATCAAGTAGCCAAGACAATATACCAGCAACTTACTTACTTGCACAAAACTAATAGAAAAATTGAGAACAGAGTGTTCAAACACTAGATTATGCCTACAATTACTATATACGTCATTTTTTACCCAAAATTAACACCAATAACCCACCAAAACATATCTAACAATTTGAGCAATTGCAATCCAGCACTGACCTCTATTCTATGAATCATAGAATGAATCAAGTCGAGGCTCAGGAAATAAAAACGTAAAGAGCATCGCGGGCACAGCGGCGCCACCGTCCAAGTAGGTATCAATGACCGTCGTCCGGCTAATTTGTCCGTACGCTTACACCAATTGTTACAACATCCTGTGTTTTGGATCAATTGGCGTGTTTAGAATGTTTGGATATTGTTAATTTGTTAATAAATTGGTTTGAGGTTGTGTTATAAAGCGCCGTTAAGTTCCGCCAATCGATGGAAAGTGGAGAGCGGAGTGTCTTGACACTAGATCGGCACCTATTTGATATAATCTAATCTGAGTGGGAATGATAATAAATCATTCTTTGGGTGTATATAGAACTCACACCCATTGCAATTTGTGTTCCAATGCGCCATGATAGTATTTTTCATTCGAGATATTATATCATACGAAATAATATAATATCTCGAATAAACATTTATTACCAATATATAATGTTTTAATTAAAACAAGTATATTAAGATTACACGAGTATATCTTGTTTGTAAATATGATAAAATTGGCTATTAGCCAAATTTATTATCGAATGAGCTTAATCATTATTTAAGCAGGAAATGTGTTCTGTAAAGGATATTTCTTAAAAAATATAAAAACATTTTAAAATTATTATTGCTATTAGCTTATCAAATTCACACAGTGTCATGTATATGGCAGGGTAGTGCGAGAGTTAAATATATAAAATATTCTTCGAGTAGGATCTAGCCCAAAAACCGCGCTTACAGTCACACTTTGTGCCCCTGCGCCACGACTGGCTTTATGGCCTTGGTTGACTAGTGTTAAGACACTCTTTAGTGTTGAGTGACAGAAATAACCCCGCGCGTAACCTCGACACCAGAGCGAAGAAATGGAAATATAAATTAAAGTAAATATTTCAGATAAAACGGTCATTACAAATTTACCATAACGCTATGATATGATAAATTTTGTGCAAGTACATAATATTGTAGAAAATAAATTGATTATTATAAGATAGAAAATTATTGTAAAAAATGTCTTTAGTTATCATAAAATACGAATGAACTAATTGATAGTATTGTGATATATTTAATTATGTTGTTGTTGCTGAATTATTTTTTAAGCTTTACGATTGATGCCTATGTAAGCTGAAATCTTTCCCAATTTTAGTTAAAATGTTAATTTCTTACCGTAAGACAGATAGTCTTAAAAAAAATCAAATAAATCAAAAAATAAATCAGCTTCACGCTGTATCCCGTACATAGCTGGGTAGGCAGGGAGAACCTAGGGTTAAGACACTCCGTTCCCCACTTTCTGGCAAATTCTGGAGGCATTGCGTGTTGAGTGGCAGAACTCAACGCCGCTCTTAACCTCGACACCAGAGCGAAGAAATAAAAATATAAATTTAAGTAAATATTTCATCTCCTCGAGTGGGGATCGAACCCACAACCAGTCGGTTTTACAGTCACACCTCGGAACCGCTGCGCCACGATTGGCCTCATAGATAGTCTTAAGTTTTAGTCAGTGAGAAATTAATAACAGTAAATTAACAAATATATTTAATGCAATAAGAGTTTTACCACTCATTCTTGCGTCAAAATCATTGCATTAATGTTTATTAACTTATTGTTTATTAACTGCACAAAATATTCATATTATTATTGTAATTTATATTATGTTAATTTTGCTAGAAAGCAGGGAAATAAATCACTACACACCAATTCTCTATTTTCAATTTTTTTTTCTTTAATAATGTAAAAAAAACATAATTTTACAACATAAACAAACATATTTAAACAGTATGGAATCAAAACAGAGAAATGTGTTGAGGTTAATTAAAATTGCATCTATAAATAGCGTTAGCGAGATCTAGATTAATCAACACGTTATATTGTAACGTTGGAACCCGCAACACTCGAAAACAATAAATTATCAGGGTCACTTTCTACTGGTCGCGCTATAACATTTATAAGACCATCGTGCCTTAGTAGAAACTGTGATAGCGTATCGATTGAGCGAGTTCGAGTCCCGCTACATCATATATTTCTAAATATTTTTTTTTGTTAGTATGTAAGTAATTCTTTAAAAGATATATGTATTTACCTACACAATATTTCATGTTTGTATTTACGTACAAAAAATAAAAAGAAAAGAAAGAAGCTTATTAATAGATTCATTTGATTACTCTTGCTAACCTAGTTATTAAGGGAAACGACCATAAAAAAAATTACGCAGAATAAATATAGTACCGCCATATTGGTTCAAAAGGGCATTGTCTAAGTGTGACACGATGGTTGGTAGATTGATGGGTTCGATCGTTACTTGAAGAAATTGTTATTTAAAAAATTTTATATTGCCCTAGTAAAATAAAAAAGTTTGGTTCCGCTACAATATTGGTATCTTTAAAATGAAAGAAGAGATTAAATGAACAATAATCACAGAGTAACTATAATTAATAATAACAAACTATGATTATTTTTTCTATCTATTTCATTTAACGCTACGCCAAATAAAAAAAAAATATGGTCACGCTGTGTCCCGCACTCAGCAGGGTAAGCTGAGGGAAACTAGTGTTAACACTCCGTTTCCCATTTTCCGAATTCTGGAGCTTCACACTTTGCCTCGACACGAGAGCGATAACAATTGGAAACATTAAACATTTAATTCCCTCGAATCGGAATCGAACCTACAACCTGTCTCATTTAGTCACACTTTGCGCCCCTGAGCCACGACTGGCCTCTTATTTGGCCTGGTAAATATAGTTACTATCAATATTATTAATAAAGCTATAAACCCAACACCTAATAGAGGGCCAGGCTAAGCGCAACAGACGGCGCCGGCCGATGGCGCCCTCTCAAATAATGCCACTCCTCCATCAAGTGATCGCTCATTCAATTACGATTGACTTTATTGCAATTGTTATCGCGTCGGATGCAATTTTTTTTATGTTATTTGCTATATTTTTACAAATTACTTTCTATATTGTAAGTGTGATAAATCTTTATTATCATGTTATCGTGATAGTGGTGTGATAGAACCATTTGTTATACAAATTGTTATTAATATACATATATCAAATAATAAAGCTGTGGAGTTTAGTTGAATGTGCTAATCTTAGAAACTACTGGTTTTAATATATTGTTTATATTGTAATAGTGTCGATATAACCTACTTTACCTGTGGACAGAGCTACTTTCTTCTAAATAAATCCAATGAGTAGGAATCGAAGCCACAACCATCACGTTTAAAGATACACACTGTGTCACTGCCTCATGATGGTCTCAATAAATCAATTGTTGGATATAAATAGGAATCGTATACTCATAGTGGAGTTTCATTTACCACTGAGTCATGACGGTCCCTTATAAATTTTTATACAAGATAAGTGGCATTTTAATCAATATATGTATATATATATATATGTCAATGCAGAATAAGATATCATTTATTGAAGGAAGTCAATCGAAATCGAACCATTTTTAACAAAAGCACTGAAACTAGAATATGTAAAATAATTAAATATACCTACCTACATTTTTGAATTCTACTTATTCTTACATATACTTAAAATTAGAGAAGGAAGAGGGAACCTAGTGTTAAGACACTCCCATTTCCCACTTTCGTCCAAATTCTGGTGGCATTGCGTGTTGAGTGACGGAACTCAACACACGCCGCAAAGCGAGGAAATGAAAATGTAAATTAAAATAAATATTTCGTTTCCTCGAGTGGGGATCGAAACCACAGCCAGTCGCGTTTACTCACGACTTGTTATATACAAATTTTTCGAAATAAAATATATCATATAGCATATTATTATGCGTTGTATCTATTTCACGCATTTACAGCAAAATCGGGCACCCAAATTTGCTTAAGCAAAAAACACAAATGCAAATAAAGATATAAATATAAAAAAAATAGTCAGATTTGAAACTAGGACCCTCATGTTCGGGCAGACATATCACAATTGAAGCATGATGTCGTCTCTCAGTCGGTCGGATGGTGTTTCATTTGAAGAAAGATGAGACGGCATAATTTATGTACACGTTCCTGCTAACTACGTCTTAAGATTGCAGCTTGAAAGTACATTAAGGGATATAAAAGTATCTTTAATTTAAATTACATTTTGGCCAAGATAAACATCAGGAACCTAGCTATGGATCATTTGGTGAATCTTCGCTCTGGTGTCGAGGCAAAACGCGGCGTTAAGTTGCCCCACTTAACACGCAGTGCCTCCAGCATTCGCAGAAAGTTGGGAAAGGAGTCTTATTACTAGGTTCCCAGATTTCCTC
Organism: Heliconius erato x Heliconius himera; assembly: GCA_013421005.1. Lineage (NCBI taxonomy): Eukaryota > Metazoa > Arthropoda > Insecta > Lepidoptera > Nymphalidae > Heliconius > Heliconius erato x Heliconius himera. The sequence continues at coordinate 49,079 of JAATLQ010021436.1, forward strand.
CAAGACAAGCTTTAGATATAGGTACATGCCGTAGGTATGGATATACCGACACGATGATACATAAAAATATCAGTGAAATGGTTCTAGGAAGAAAATTGTAATCATTTTAGTCCAAAAAATTACACTTTTATCTAATCTTGGTAAAGATTTATATTTACAGGAACTGTGCGATTTATTCATATTTTGTATTGTACTTTGGTATTATTAATAGGGAAATTTGACTTAGATGTTTTTAATAACATTATGATCTTTGATTAATTCCTAGAGTTTGGGAACCATTGAAAGGTAAGGACAAAGTGCAAAAGTTTCAAGAGATATTTTTATGTAAGATAAATAATAATATGCTATTGATCCGTGATCCAAAAACAAACTTGAAACGTGAAGGTATCTTTTTAGAAGTCTCAAATATATACTGTTCAACAATGGGTTATTTTAAAAATATATATAAAAAAAGAAAACAAAAGATAACTAATCATCCTCCAGAACTATTTAGCACGGCCGACGAATTCCAGCCGACATAAACTTAGATGTAAATGGCTGCACAGATTAAATTTTAGGATTTTGCCATAAGTTTAAAATTGTAAAGGCCATGACATGTGCACTTCAGGGCTACCTTGCACTTAGATTATTTCTATTTTTTTCTTATAATAATAATACGTACCTAAATATTCTATAATGCCTATTATATAGTGAACAATGTCATAATTCAATTAAAGTAATCGACATGTTTATCGTATATATTAGAATCGTATGATTATTTCAAAGATATCTGTTAATACCAAGAAGATACCAATATCATAAATATAGTTAGCTCTTAGGTTTTGCCACTTACCATGTTTTGGTCATAAAAATAAAGAAAGGAATGGTTTGTCAGTCAATTATTCCAAAGACTTTAAGTAACATTTAATAAAAATCGATCAAATTATATTTAATTAGTACCATTCTGGTATAAAGTTAGATAATAATAAGATCACATTTCCGCTGTGATAAAGAAAATAAATTACTATATAACGAAAAATTCTAAGAATATTATTAGGAAAGAAATTATGTCAATAATTATTGCTTAACATAACAGTTTCATATGAAACAGTTGATATGTGACTAACAATATTGCCTATTTCTTATAATAACATTAGGATTTACTTGATAAAATTAAATTAAGATCTGAGAAGATTAGACTAACAGAGAAATAGTGGGAGAAATTCATGTTTCGGATTCTCATAATCATCTAGAACAGTGTTCATAGCGAATCGACACGTAATGTCGGGAAAATATGCAGAAAACAGGAAACACATTTGGTTCCTTTTGCATACCGTGATATAAGTAGGATTAAGCGTGAAGCTTAAAAAAAACAATATTATTATATAAAAAAAACACAACATTATATTGATTAATACCAATTTTAAAGAACTTGTGGCTCATAAATGAATTTTCTATCCGCTTACTTCCTTAGTGTCAATTAAAGTATTCAATATCAGTTTTTACATAGGCAAGTAGACCCAAAATAGCAATTTTAATAAAAGCAAGTAAACCCAAAAGTACCCACTATAAAACCAACAATAGTTTACCCAATAACAAAACGTCACAGATAAAGGCAATGCCACCAGCAGTGTTATCACTATCAAAGAGTACCGAACATAAATTACATCTAGTTGAGAGACAATCGGTCTTTCATCAATGGGACCGAGCTCATTCATTTAATTATTATTAACAACCGCACAATGGTCTAATATTGGAATTATTACAATGGAATTTAATATCTATTAGAACGGACAAAGGGCTAACGTTGCGTGAAC
>JAATLQ010021436.1:50884-80743 GCA_013421005.1 Heliconius erato x Heliconius himera
CAATAGTTTACCCAATAACAAAACGTCACAGATAAAGGCAATGCCACCAGCAGTGTTATCACTATCAAAGAGTACCGAACATAAATTACATCTAGTTGAGAGACAATCGGTCTTTCATCAATGGGACCGAGCTCATTCATTTAATTATTATTAACAACCGCACAATGGTCTAATATTGGAATTATTACAATGGAATTTAATATCTATTAGAACGGACAAAGGGCTAACGTTGCGTGAACATAGTAGTAGTTTCAACACATTTGGGATCTGTGTAAAGCAATTCGATGAGAACTGATGTATGCGCAATAAAGTTATGGAGACGTAACTGTTTTTAATTCACTATAATTTTTTGTTAACTGTTATAAATGATGTCTTTTTATTGTCTGCAAACTCAAACATAATATTTCATTAAGAGAATTAAGCTATATTTTTTGACAAATCCATAGTTATTATTTTTTTTCATGAAAATCAAAAATCTATATAAGTAGAATTGTTTAAATATTTGACTATGAAATGTATTTTTAGATTGTATTATCTATATATTTATAAATTACAAAAAAATGTGACTATACAAAGTATACGGTCGGGGCTTGATATGCAATCGAAGAAATATTTAATATTTTACCAAAAAAATTTTTTTTTAATTATCTGTCCCATTAGACAAGTGACTCAGCATCACAATATATTTTTATTTTGTATACTAAGGTGAGATAAGGTAAGTTCTATTGTCTGACTCCCCAACAAAATCAAGGATAAATCATTGAAAATAAAAGAAATAAAAAGCCTTATAAAACTACTAATATTCCGAAAATGAAACGATTGATATGAATGAAACGGAGTGTCATAACACTAGCTTCCTACCTACCCTGGTATACTATGCGAAAGCATAAAAACAATAATTCACACAAAACAAAACACAAATAACTGCAAATGCATCTCTAAAGATTTTATCTGGTAATCCAAGTGTTTCATTACAAACCCTGGGTGGGCACAGCACAGGAGCGTATTATAATTGGCCACAACGACCCACTCATGACAATCTAGAGAATTCAAACGGAACGGAAGCCCTGAACAGATCGCCTCTCTGATAAATGGTACACGTCACGTAATTACCACTCGTGTTTGTCAACATGTTGCGGGTTTTTGGTTTTCACGCCTTTTTTTTGTATTTTGCAATATTGTAAAAGATGTATATGTCTACTTTATTGCTCACAAAAGAACTTAAAAAAAAACAATGCCTTCAGATTTCGGCGGAAAGTGAGGAACGGTTGGATACGGTCTTAATGGGAACGGAGTGTCTTAACACTAGGTTGCCTCTGCCTAGCCTATTATGTGTAAGATAGCGCATAGCTAAAAATATGCTTTCTAGTAAAATTTACTATCAATTCTTCAGTGTCCACCTCTTTGTGTCACTCTTGGTTTCTTTATAGAAAAAAATGCGACAAAATATTTTTTAAATTAACATAATATTGCACAATATTAGTTTGGTCTATCATATTTCCTATATTTTTTTTTCTCCTGCTATACGCTGTATCTTGCATAAATCAGGGTAGACAGTCGAAATCTAGTGTTAAGACATACCGTTCCCCATTTTCCCTCGAATTTAGGAGGTATTGCGTGTTGAGTGTGAAAGAGACTCAACGAAACGCTTTGCATCGAAACCAGATCGAAAAAATAAAATATTTAATATTTCATTTACTCGACTGTGAGTCGAACCCACAACCTGTTACGTTTACAGTCGTGCCTGTGCCACGACGGACCTCAATTTTTATTACATATTTTTTTAATACATATGTATATATATATACACACTAAAATAAAGCTAAAATAATTCAAATGGGCTGCGTCAACTTGATAATACTGGTGTCCCGCTGTCTACTCGGTACTGTTATCTTATAGTCAACCAACACTGCCTCTTTATAATAAAACAAGACTTTTTATTCGCAAAACACTGGAATTCAGGTCGCAAAGGTCACCCTTTCCTGACTTTATACCGATATAATATATATTAAACAAAGTTGCTTTAATTAAAATACTGTTTCAAGCCTAATCTATTCTCTGAACACAATCACTAATATGGGAAGTTGTTGATTCTTTGACATAATTAATAGGTATTTGGTGTTTTTTTTTGTGATAATTTTGCTTCGTTATTATATATTTATTATATTGTTTTTATTCTTGATTGAATCGTGTTTTGCTTATAACTATTATTAATTATTTATTTAATAATGTGTGGTTTTTTTTATTATTTGGTACTCTACCTACACATTGAGGTCATTTTGAAATAGTAGTGTATGATTTAGAGAGCTTTATTTGGTAGTTGAAAAGTAAAGAAATTTTCTTTTTAGTGGACCAGTTTTTGCCCGATTTTCAAACATTGCGTATTGAGTGGCGCAACTAAACGCCTCGCTGTGTCTTATTAAAATGATCTTATAATTTAAATATAGTCTCTCCTATCAGTGTAGATCGTACCCACAATCACTAAGTGTATATTTAAAACACTGCACTATGTTAACGTAGAAAATAAATATATAATTAAATATATTTTTTAAAATAATTAATTGTGACCGTTGTGGCGCAGTGGGACAGCGTATAGCTGTCCGCGATGGTTTGATCGTCCTCACTCGGTAATGATGATATATTTATTTATTTTTATTTACTCTTCTGGTAGATAAAATACGACGTTGAGTCCCGCCACTTTATACGCAAAATCTCGAAGAAAAAATTGGAAAAGTGGAAATTTCTAAGTATTTTTTTTTTTTTTTTTTAGCTTCACGCTGTATCCCGCACACAGCAGGGTAGGCAGAGGGAACCTAGCGTTAAGACACTCCGTTCCCCACTTTCTGCCGAATTCTGGAGGCATTGCGTGTTGAGTGGCAGAACTCAACGCCGCGCTTAACCTCGACACCAGAGCGAAGAAATGGAAATATAAATTTAAGTAAATATTTCATCTCCTCGAGTGGGGATCGAACCCACAACCAGTCGATTTGCAGTCACACCTCGTGCCGCTGCGCCACGACCGGCCTCAGTAAGTATTTCGTAGAAAAAAATATTAAAAACTCATATTAATAGCTCATTTCATAAAAAAGAGTGCATTTGTGCTTTTATAAATTGTACCTCTAGTTAACCTACAATCCTGAAATTCGTAAAAAAACTTCGGTGGGCGAGACCGACTCGCACTTAACCGATTTTTCAAATGAATATGCACGATAATTTGATACAAGCAAATATTTTTCAATCCGCTGTCAGCCCGTCCGTCTAGCCCACGTCTAATCAACAGTAAGGTTCCCACGGCTCGACTCCTACGCATATACTCCTATACGCTTATTCACAATGTTTGTCATTTGCTCTAATTGATCTAAGATCTACTTGTGAATTAAATCGTAACTCATCAAAGTGAGAATATGGTTTGTGAGTCACTCCGTTTTTGGGGTCAAGATGTTGGGTTTGTATGGAGTGTTATGTTATTTTGTGCTTATTGATTGATTTTTTTGGGAAATTATGTTTTATTTTTGTTGATAAAAAGGTGTGTTTTTTTTTCTGTTGATTGTTGTGATTTAAAGTTAAAGGCTTATAGTGAAATATCTTTTTGGATAAAAGAAATTATCTTTCCTCATTAGGTCCAAGTGTTATTTAGAAAAGTTGTTATTTAATAGCTATAAAGAGCAAATTGAAGAATTTAATTTTTTAACCGAGCTTATGCCTTTTCTAATTGAATATATCATAAATAAGCAGCGAAACTAGACTAAAAACGGTTGACCGAGTAGATATCGAAACCACAACCACTATACCACAACGACCTCTACAAACCCGAAAAAAAAAAACATAAGAAAACTGATATTTTCAAACAGAGCAGGACAGCAAGCAAAAAGATCGCTAAACCAAATAAGTGAGAAAGAGACGGATACGTTTTCCACTGTAAAACATGGACACAAACAATTGTGTCCAATTGAAGTTGTGCCCTGAGAAAACATTCAATCACGCACAATTAACACCTCTTAACCCACTCTGGTATTCGCACGGCAATCAACTCTGTAGTGGGTTTGTATCTTGGTTTTTTTTAAGGATTTTCTAAAGCTCGTGGTTGTGGAAATCTAATTAGATATATTATGCTAAGGCGATTTGGAAAATCTAAATATTTATAATAATGAGCTGCTTAAATAACGTAATAGTAAGGTGTTGCGGGATAGCGTCGGACTGTGACGGTTGTGGGTTCGATCCTCACTTGGGGGATGTATATATTTAAATATTGTTTTCATTTTGTCCTCGCCCCTGTAGAAAATAGCAGCGTTAAGTTACCCCACACGATCCGCTATACTTCGAAATCTGGGTGGAAAGTAAAAAAGTAATGGAAAGGTTCCTCTCCCCACGTTGCTAAACACAGGCTACGTGGCGTGATACTAAAAAAATATAAAATATTTTTGATGATTAAATTAATTACTTTTAACCCGTTTCCCTCAAGTATTGGTAATTTATTAAGGTCATCGGCTTAAATGGTGTCATTATAAAACCATGAAACTGAATCCCGCGAGACAACGCCTAGATATAATTAGGTCAAAGTCATAGAACTGTGCCGTAACCAATATATATACTACAAGCTAATAACTAACTGCAGTTACTATTTTAATATACATACTGCTGCTGTTTATCGTAAAGCAGGAGTTTTTCACTCTCCGTCGATTTACCAAATATAATTAGAAAAACAACAGTATACTAGTATATTTACTACAATTTTAAAATTGTAGTAAATTTACTAGGTAGGAAATTCTAGTAGTTTAGGCAAGGGCGAAATGTCCTCCACGACTCGACTCCTTGTCTTAAAAAAATAGATACATATAAAGTGGACATATTTTGACTGTAAACTCGATAATTTTTGAGTTTAATTTATACTCGTTGGAATGATTTAATATCATGTTCTGACTGATAAAATAAAGGGTAGGTGAAAGAGAATCATGACACTAGCTTCCCTCTGTTATACATATGTAGCATACAAACCATACATATGATATCTCAAAAACAACAAACCCCACTTTACCCCCATTTTACACAAAAACACAACAAAAACAACAATCACTAGCCCCAGCAGCCTTTCAATCAATTTAGTTCTACTCGTAAGTTATGATTCACGTCATTGGTCAGAGCGCCGCCGACGTTTGAAGTCGGCCGTCCATTTCATAACGTAATTCGCCGACAGGAAGATTCTAATAGGTTTAAGATTTAGAACTGCTGGGTCATAGGCGACGTTGATGTTTTAGGCGTGGTTGGTTCAGCTTTTGTTTTGCTGTTTCATTGTCTTTAAGAATCTTAGAGATATCTTATGTGATTAGACGCTCCCATGTGAAGATTAAAATTAGTTCTGTTATATGTTAATTCGACATATATTAGGATAATTAAGCTGATTTAAATATTAAATAGCTTCACGTTGTATCCCGCATATAACAGGATGTCAAGGAATTTAGTGTTAAGACAATCGGTTTCCCACTTTACAATCCAATTTTTCACTTTTTCAATTTGTTTACAGTCGTTATTTTTACAGTCAGTGGCTGTGCTCTGCATCTTTAAGCTTTTATTTTATTTGCCGTGTTAGTATGTGTAGGTTCCTACTATTGTTTGAGTGACTTCCTGGTGTCCAATTAAGCTGATATTTGGATTATGACTACAGTTATGATGACAATGAAATTACACACATTCAATATTATTATTAATCCAATTGAATATAAAAAATGGGTTATAAATTTTTTAACAACTGACTTTACATGAAAGCAATGAAAAAAAAACCATAAAAAGTACCTTTTGCCCCATAAATAGTTTTTTTTAAATTAATATCTTATTTTATATTCTTGCTGCCCCATTTTGTCTCTGTCTCCATATGAAACAGACTCCTACAACACAAATCATCATCATCATCCCACCATATTCAAGACATCAAATCATCCATATCTAAAGCAAGGCGTTAAATCCTAGCAATCAACAAATCATTCTGTACCGCAGTTTCAAAGGACCTATTAATAATGAATTTGGGCAGCAAATCGCCTTTTGTGTTAAGGATTTGTGCCACGTGTGTGCCATTAACCTAATGGGTGGAATCTTTAGCGCCGTAATCAGAGCGAGAGGGTTTTAAAATTACGTTCTGAATAATGTGCTGGATTTTTGTAGGTTATATATGTATATATATGAGGCCAGTTGTGGCGCAGGGGCACAAAGTGTGACTGTTAAATCAACTGGTTGTTAGTTCGATTTCCACTCGAGGAAATGAAATCTATATTTAAATTAAATATTAAGTTAAATATTTATATTTTCATTTCTTCGCTCTGGTGCCGAGGCAAAGCGCGGCGTTGAGTTCCGCCACTCAATACGCAATAATGCCTCCAGAACTCGGTGGAAAGTGGGCAACGGTGTCTTAACACTAGTTTCTGTACAGTGTAGAACACTGTGTGCGGGATACAGCATGAAGCTGATAAAATATATGAAAACTTTGAGACTTGTACAAGAAAATAATCAATAATTTTCTAACCAACTATAAAAAAAAACGAATAAATTTAGTTATTCTAAGTTAATTAGCTAAAATTACTAAATATCTTACTTATAAAAATTAATCGTAATTAATAATTTCTTCTAATATTAGCAATGATTGACAGATGTTTAATTTTTATTACATATCAAGATTTAATGCGTGGCCGAGTAGTGTGAGAAGCGGATGTAGGATGCTGCCAAGGACACGGGTTATTGTCGTTTTGTTACATGTGCGACTTTGAGATGGCTTCAAGTATTTTGCTTTGTGATTTAAAAATTCCTTTAGATTTTTTTTTTGGTTTCACGCCTTATCCCGCACGTAGCAGAGTAGAGGGATCGAGTGTTGAGACCTTTCATACCTTAGATTCCGCCCAATTTTCGAGTCATTGCGTGTTAAGTGGCGGAACTGAACGCGGCGCTTTGTCTTGTTACCAGAGCGATGAAATGAAAATAATTCTCAAGTGAGAATCGAACTAAAACCCATCGCGCTTACAGTTGCACTCTTATGTCCCTGCGCCACGACGGCCACTCAGTTTCAGTTGTAAATATACAAAAATATATTTAAATAATATAATAAGCCCCTTATAAAGATTAAACCTAGATTATTCTCTCTCCACTCCTTCTCTAACCACTAAACCATTGGTGACAATCGTACAAAACACTACATAGGCACAGTAGAAATAAATCGGTTAGAGCAATAATAGAGGCGCGTGTCACCGGTAACTCATTTAGGGGAGCGAGCGCGATCGCCAATTAGATCTGCATGCTGATGATGGATGGCCCTACCAAATCAGAGGAAAGGTGCATTCTGCTTTCAGTTGTGAGATATGTTCGTGTTCGAATTGTTTTTGGACAATTTTTTGTTGTCTGTATGTTTGGTCGTCGTGGTGCGATGTGATTGTAACGCGTGATGATTGTGCGGTCGATTCCCATTTGAGAAAATTATTTTTTTAATATTTTCATTACCTTGCTCTGGTAATGAGATAAAGTGCAATACACAATGCCTCAAGAATTCGGTGGAGAGTGGACAACGGAAGTGTCTTAATGGTCTTAACAAATAAAATTTTATTTATTTAAGTTATCATTGGATTTAAAATACATGTAAAAACTCTTTTGTTAATAAATTGTTATTGTCAGATTTTAATACATTTACAAGGTACCTACGTAATTAAACTTAAGTTAATGCGTTTTGAAAACACCACTAAGAAAAAATAATTAAATCGTTGCAATTATGTAAAGCTACTACTACTTCGTTTTTTTTCCGGGCTAGCGAAGTAGGCGAAGTGAACCTAATGTTAAGACACTTCACTCCTCACTTTCCGCTCAGCCTCCTAGCTATTGCGTGCGAATGACGCAACTGAACACTGCGCTTTATCTACCAAAAGAAATTTATTAAACATAATCATTTTTCCGAATCGACCCTACAGTCATGACATATACAGCCAGTCAGACATTTTTTCTATTATATATATTAGTTTTGACCTTAAAAGCACAAAAATACGAAACTAAAATATATCTATTTCTATTTCTATCTATAATATTAAAAGAAAACCTCGCCATATGCAATAACATTAAAAATCAATGTATCCGATAGTATGGACAAATTTAATAATGGCCGGTGTTCGATCAGACAAATCCGATTACAGGGGATCAGGTGCCCACCAAATTAGAACTGCCGTTTTGATATTAATTGTTTTTATTGTTATCTTATTGTGGGATTTTATGTGTTGTTTGTTAGAAATATGATTTTGGATGGAAAAAAATATGGATTTACAGAATAATTTCGTGTAATAAATAGTACTTTAACTTTAGATTAACTTAAATTTAAGAAAAATGTATAAAATAAAAGTTTATGCTAGGTACACATTATTTATACATTTCATTATTTTTTTTATATACAGCTTTACATTTTATACACGCACACTTTGATATCTACATTCCATGCGAATCATTGCATATTTATGACTAGTGCGTAACTCGACGCCGCACTTTTTCATACCATGGAAATGAAAAGTATCTATTTGTAATCGAGCCCACGACAACCTCGATTCCAATAAGATCCTATACCATTTCCCCAAGATTTATTTTAATAAAAAAAAATAATAATAAAATTTTAAAATTTTAAAATAAAATTCAAATAGTTTAAATTGACAGTACTAAAGGAGAGACAATTACTTCAACAACCCGCCCCCGGTACAGCGCTCGGTGCTACGACCCCTCATACAATGGGTAAACTAAATTCTTTTGCGTCATTTAAATTGCTTTGACGTATGAACAAGGTTCTAATTAAAAATACTTGATTAATTTCTATATGAATCGATAAATTTTGAGAGGCATACCTAGTAGTGTAGTAGTGTAGTGTTTTTCTAATAAAATCGATTTAAATATGATTGGGGCTTCAATATTTTTTAGGTTTCTAAATAAAATATTAAAAAGAGAATTAATATTTTTTTATGTATTTAAAGTGATATGTAACCTATTTTTTACAATAAGTACTTTATAAGTTTTACATAATGTTTCTACTTATTTTCCCAATATCAAGTATGAAATATTAAAACAAAATAATAGGTCCTATAAATATATAAAATATACCAACTCCTCTTTAAAAATTTTGCAGCGTTTTATAAAATCTCATTTTTTTAGTGTTAAGACGTTCCGTAAACCATTTTCCGCCCAATTTTCGATACATTGTTACGTTGAGTGCCGGAATTCAACGCCGCGCTTTGTCACATTACCAGAGCGAAAATGTGAAGATGCTTAATCCGCCTAGTGGGAATCGAACCGTGCGAATACGAAAAAATACGTATAATGTATATTTACACGAACATTTAACATCTTCATTATAACATACAAAAGTAAAAAAACATCCACATCCACTGCCATAACGAAAAGATCGACATAATATCGGGCTATTGGCAATTTGGTAAATTAATTTTTACTTGCATTTCGCATCAGTACCTTCCTTTGAGGGGATCCTTTGACCAATCACAATTGCACCGCCGTAATACCTGGACGGTAATGCGCTACGCTGCTGTTGCATTAGAAATTATTTTTGTATTTATTTGTTGGATTATCGGACAGACAGATCTTATGTTATTAGTTTGGTAGGGTAAATTTTTGTATTTTTTTTTTTTATTCTACCTTTGAAATTATGACATACTATTTTTTATATTTTGAGGCCAGTCGCAGCGGCACAAAGTGTGACGGTAAAACCGACTCATTGTGGGTTCGATCTCCACTCGAGGAGATGAAATATTTACTTAAATTTATATATATTTCCATTTATTCGCTTTGGTGTCAAGGCTTAACGCGGCGTTGAGGCTGCCACTCACCACGCAATGCCTCTAGAATTCGGCAAAAAGTATGAAACGGAGTGTCTTGACACTTGGTTCCCTCTGCCTACAATGCTATGTACGGGATACAGCGTGAAGCTGATTTATTTGATTTTTTATATAGATAAACTAGTAGTCGCCAGTTTTGTTTGTGTGGATTATCAAACGTAAAATTCTGTTTTTACCCGTTCACTAAGGATTTTTTATAAATATCCTCTTAATGTCTGTCTGTTTCTCTTCCATACACTCCCTAAGGACCTTACTTGCTGAATTTCAGGCGTTGGTGAAGTGAAGGTGAGATGGAGTTGTTGGCAGGTGCGTTGTCTGTCAGTTAATAACTACGGAAGAGATTTAGTTACATATAGCGACAAGTTCGCGGCTTCGCCCGCTTGAATTACGTAATTATTAATTTACTTATCTGTGTTACTTTCGTTTTCTAATATTAATATAATTTCAAAAACAATGTTGAAAAGTAAAACTTCAGCTAACTCAATAAAAGAAATATTTAAATAGCATTTTTGTCAAACAATATTTTTTGAAATAGTATAACGTCTTTTATTAATAAACTCAATGAAATAAATAAAAAATAAAATGTTATATGGAAGTTTGCTAAAATAAAAAAGTGAAAACTGCAAAAAAATTGGTTAAGCCGTTTCTGAGATAAGTATGAAAAACAGATAAAAAAACAGTTTCTGGTTAGATAGATAGTTATATATTTAAGCCACTAGTAACAATTTTTCTTACATATCTTTTATATACAAATGTAAGTAGATTTTTAATATTAAATTTTTGATTTGTACACTTTTAATTTTATGAAATAAAAAAGATTTCAAATTAAAGTAAATATTTAAAGTATTAAAGTAAATTTGTCACTCTATATAAAATTGTAAATTTCTCCTGGCTATAAAATCAATCACAATGCTAAACATTTTTGATTGAACAAATAAATTTACATATTTCATACATTGATTCTCCAAATGAATTAATTTTTTAATAAGTTTTAAGTGTTTTTGTCAAATATAGACATTTTTTATACTTTAAAATTTGCGTTAAGGCCTATTTTTAAACATTAATTCTAAAATAGCATTTGCACTACTACGTCGATGAAATGTACTTATTCTAAAAACTACTTATTTTCTTCATGTAAAAACCAATAATTTGTAAACTTATTTATTACTGACAAAAAATTTAAGCTAACTTATTGTACGGATAAAAAGCTCAAAAGCTCGGCTTGATTAAACATTTTTAAATGAGGCCGAGCTATTAAGTTAAGTATTTAGTATCTATTAAAATTACATGAAGAAAAAATTTTAAAAAATCGGTATATAATAAAAAAAAAAATAACAAAGTTTTTTTACAGAATTTACATGTTGTACCTACATATTTTATAATGTACGTACATATTACTTTGCTTCCATATTGTAATTTGATATAAAATTCACAAAAATTGTTTTAATGTACGAAATAATAATATATTATAAAAAAAAACCTTTTTAAAATATAACTAATATTATAAAATTTTCAAATTCATTAAATCGTTTCCTTGTGGGTATATAAAATACTAAAAACACATACTTAATAACTACATCCTGTTTTCGTTACATTATCAATAATTATTTGATAAAAAATATTTTATTTTCTTATTTATTTTATGAAGGTAAATAAATATCTAAATAGAGCTAAAGTATACTATAGAATTTTTATTTATTTTTGAAATAATTATATTTATACATGTAAAAGTAATGAAAAGTAAAGACGTTGAGTTCCAGCACATCATAATGCCTCCAGAATTGGGCGGAAAGTGGGGAACGGAGTGTCTTAACACTAGGTTGTACTGTAAATGGAACAAGTTGTGAGTTCGGTTCCCACTCGAGGAAATAAAATATTTAATATTTTCTTTGATTTGTTCTAGTTTTGAGGCAAAGCACGGCATTTTGCTGCTCAACATGCATCAAGAATTCGGCAAAAAATGAGGAACGGAGTGTATGTACACTAGGTTCCTTTTGCCTATTCTGTCTATTTGTGGGATACAGTGTGAAACTGAAAAATCGTTTCTCAAAAGATGTAAAAATAGTTCAGTAAAAATTCAGACCTAACAACAAGTTATTAAACCGCTTATAAAAACTTAATAACCACATCCTGTGTTCATCTTATTTAATAAATATGTATGTATTCTTAGAATATATAAAACAATTATGTTTCTAAATGTAAAAGCAATTGTAAAAAATTAAAATAATTATAATTTTTAATGTAATATTGTCTGTGACAATGTGTAAAAAAATCTGAAAAAATAAATAAATCCTTTACTATTTTTAAAAGCTTCTAAATAACCACATCCGGCCATATTCACCACATTAATAATTATAATAAGATAACAATTATTTTAGTTATATATATTTAGATATATTATTTATTTTATAATTATACATTCCTATGAATGTAAATGTAATATTCAAATACAGAAATATCTTTACTTTCTAACTTAGAGAAGCTACTAACAATATTAAGCTTTCGTGGTTAATATTTCTTAAGTTATATATTATTAAAAACCTTACTATTTTTTAAATCTTTTTTAATTATCACATCAAGTATATACCATACTATTAAATATAACTTAATAATAACTAAATTAGTGATTTTTATTTTAATAATATTTCTGATATTATAAAATTTGTTGTCTTATTAGATATGAATAGTAAAAATAAATAATAAGTCTATAAAAAAAATTGCGTGGTGTGTTTTCTTTTATTTTATTTTAAGCTATTTATAATTATGCCGACGTAATAAAGTTAACTCAAGTTAATGTTAACATGACTTTAAATAATAAAACACACTTAAATATATCAATCAATCACGTTTTTAATGTTTTTCTTTGAACATTTAAAAAATATTCTAATATTTCAGTATGTTTTATACTTTTTTCAGTATATTTTTGACTATAAACCAATATTAGGCTACTCTTACAGAAGCATATTATAGGATTGCAATAGTAAAAAGTATAAATTAAAAATTTATTTTGTAGTTAAATTTTAGTTCAGTATTTACGTGTGTAAATTACAAAAATAAACTCTATAATTATAGTCCTCTCTATTTGAATATATTACCTAGAAAGAATTTAAAAAAATCAACTACATATATCACTATCCAAAAAATCTACACACAATATAAAGTCATCCAAAGAACCCATCGACAAAACACAAACAAAACTAAACTTTTAACATCAAAAATTAAATACAAGCTTAAAAGCTTACCTTTCGGTGTGACAACTCTGAAAGCGCTATTGCTCGGCCTCGGAGATCCTTCTCTTGGAGAACTGCTCCTCACCATCGAAAAGTCCAGAGGCATCGGCGGCATAGCACTTATTTCCATTTTATATCGTAAATTTAAACAAAATTCATATCAAACACTAAAGTTAAACCGACGTGCGATCAGTTCGAGACACAAATATCTATTAAACTACTCGACGGTCTGTCCCTACTTGCTTTATCTTCAATAGGGGCGAGTTTCTGAGGGATTCCAGTGTATTTTCGACCGTATTGCAGGTTGTGGGCGTGGCCTGGCACGCCCCGCCCCCACCCCCCGCCATACGTGTGACAATCACTTTGTATAGGTAACACAATAATATGATTCCAGATAGATTTTATTGTTCCGGTATGCGTTTATGCGCGGCCAATTTTATGGATATATGCTTAAGTTTTTCTTTTTTTTTTTTGCTGTTTTTTTTCTTTATATTTGGGTTATGGTTTCAAATGGATGTGGTATTTTTTTTATTAATGAATAAAATTAAGTAACAAGTGAACTTAATTTTATTTTATTTATAAGGAAAGAGAGAAATAAGCGATGATATATTTTATTTTATTTTTGTGTTTTTAATTGCTGTGTCAAAATATATTTATAATGAACTATTTTATCTTCTATTTGCATTCTTTATATTGTCATTTATTATTTCAATTAAATTAATTGAAGCATTTTTTGTTAAACAAACTTAAAAAGTATTGATTTATTTAATTTATTAATTTACATTATTTTATTCTATATAACATACATTTATGTATTATAATTTCATTGAGGCAGTCTTATCGTGTCACATGGGTGCGCCTGTAAACATTGTTGTGGGTTCGATTCCCACTCGGTGGAATAAAATAAATATATTTTTTTATTTCTTCGCTCAACTGACTAGGCAAAGCATAGTTACGCAACATGCAATGCCTCCAGAATCCGACAAAAGAAACGTGGGGAGCAGAAGTGTCTCAATAGGAACAGAGTGTCTTAATCTTAATACTAGGTTCTCAGTTTCCTTCTGCCTACACAGCTATGTGCGGAATACAGCGTGAAGCTAAAAAAAAAAAATTAAATCTAATGTAGGTGACTTCAGCTGAGACTTTGCACCATCCAGATAACAGCATCAACTTGTCAGATATATGTAATTTTTTTATCTGCACACATTTCCGTATTTCATAATGCAGAAATAACTCAACAAATCATTACATTCTATCTATTAGATTGTTTACTTTGTTGCGGGGCTCAACGTCATGCATCTATCCATCAGAATAAGAGATTTTACATATGTCTAGCTTCACGCCGTATCTTGCACTTAATAGGATAGGCAGAAGGAACCGGGGAACCCAATGTTAAGATACTACGTTCCCATTAAGACACTTTCGTTCTCGCTTTCCAGCGATTCCTTGAAACATTGCCCATTGAGTGGCGGAACCCAACGCCATTATACTTATACGCTAACTAGCTTCTAGCTAGCTTTTTTGTCATAATTTCTAATAGCATATTTCAAATAATGTATCATCGTATATATTTATGTTATGATAAAATTTTAATATTTTTTGAGTTATTTCTAATTAAAACAGAACTATCTTTCTTTTTATATCATTTTATTGAATAAAATATTCTAAAACTATTTACATATTTCTGTTATAGAGAAATATACTTATGTTAGTATAACAAATTCATATTAATAATAGTAATACAGTATAGAGATTAATTAATTAGAACATCATGTCTAACTCTGTACACTTTTTTTTTTGTTAAACGTAGATATGGAGTGTATTGAATTTGATAGCGAAATTTCAAAGTATTTATCTTTATAATTCATAAAAAAACTTAAAAACATTTTATTTATTCACAATTTAATCTGTCAGTAGATTTGCACAGATAATATAGTATTTATATAAAAGTACGATATAATACAGGCAACGGTGTCCGCGGAATTAAGGGCGTCACGTACCAACATTAAAAACAATGGACGCCTCAATTTTTCACCGGCCTCGCCGAAATACTCTACTAATCCCATCCAGTGGCTTATTCTGAAAGAATATTTGGGAAATATTTATCTATTTCAGGAAGTTATGGCGCAAGGGTATAAGCGTGCGACTGTAAGCGCGACGGTTGTAGGCTCGATTCCCACTCGGGGGAGTTAAATATTTAATATTTTAATTTTCTAGTATTGCGGCAAAGCGTGACGTTGAGTTCCGCCATTCAACACGCACTACCTTAAGAATTTGGGAACAGAAATGTCGTAATGGGACACACTTTCCTCTGCTATGTGCAGAATACAGCGTGCTATTTCTATTAGATATATTTTTATGTATTTTTGTGGGTAAAGTGATAGTGGATTTGAATTTCGTTACAAGATTGTGAATAGTTACTATATTATTCTATAAATCTGTTCTTCTTCTTGTGTGTGTGTGTGTGTGTGTGTGTACTTGATACTATTGTATGAGTTAATGGACATGTTCCTTTTTAATTCATACAACATACATAACAACATATAGATATATTTATTTGTTTTAATCTTAATGAACAAAGTTTTTTTTTCATATTAATTAAACAAAAAATCTATAAATATTAATTTAATGATAAAAATCATGGTATTTGTACCTACTTGTAGTTATCATTCGTGTCAGGGATCCAATATCTCATCCCGTATTTATAAATAGGTATTATATCGTTTACATATTTATTTATTTACAATACGGAAAATAAAAAACCCTCCATCCAATTGTTCAATCATTAAATTTAAATCCCTTTATATATAATTTAAAACAACAAAAATGACAAACAGAATAAGGCTGTCGGCATGCTTTGCGAAAACTAATTACACCTCCGGCTCGCAATGATAAAGCAAAGCCGTCGTATAGGATATTTTTATTCTGAACAAAATGAAATTCCCTCGAACTCTCCTTTCCAGAGAATTTGAACTCTACTACGAAAAATATAGAGTCGATTTTTGTTAATACTACGAGTGGTTTACGGAAAAATTTTTAGTAGGTACTCTAGTATAGCATAATCCTGGCATAATCTGGGATAAATCCTATTATTTTGATCCCGCGATTGTGAAGAAACAAAGGCGATCGTATGGTAATCCGTTGCTGTAATTTTGGGTTCGACCGTTTGATTTGTACATTGATTTCTTAGGATTTCTTGTGAAGATTGATTAGGATTTTCTTTTGAGAACTTATGTATATTTAGATATAAAAGTTTACTTGAAATGATTAAATTTTTATTTTTTTTTAATAAAATTATAAACTCTATACATGAATATACTGGTCGTAAATGATCATCAAGAAAGAATATGTTTCTTAACTTATTTTGATAATTCATTAAAGATTATTCTTCTAAGCGATTTGGTTTTATTCTCAGTTGTTTTTCAGGTTTAAGCTTTGTCCCGCATGTAGCAGGCAGCTAAGCAGAGTGAGCTAATGTTAAGACACTCCACTCCCCACTTTCTGCCGAATTTTGGAAGCATTTCGTGTTAAACGGCGAAATTCAACGTCACACTTCGACTCGATACCAAAGCAAAGAAATGAAAATATCAAATATTTAATTTCCTCGAATGGGAATCGAACACACAACCTGTCGTGTTTGCAGTCACACACTTGTGCCCCTGCGTTACGACTGGCGACTTTTCTGTTCTCATATCTTTTACCAAAATATTATTGCCAAGCACAAAAGTTCGAAGATATAATTCCGCATTTATTCATGAAATACTTAAACCAAATCACTAAAATAAAATTAGTCTGCTAAAATTAACAAAAACATATATTTTAGAGCGAGTCGACTATCAAAATAAATTCCCACTTAAATTAAACAGCCAAGCTTAATATTATGAATGATCTAATATAAAATAATAGGAATCCTTTTCATTTTAATACGTTTTCGAGATCAGGCGTCGTTTACATACAAACGGGCTCCGTGTTGAAACACGGTGCAATTTTGTTCGCACCCATAAACACGAAAAGGTTATTTTATTAACATACTTGTTGGGATTGCCGCGATCTCTTGCTACGGTATTGTGTATTTTTGAATGTTTTCTAATAGCTTCCTTAGAAATATAATGGCATAAGTAAGAATTTTGTCAAAGTTCTCTATGAAAAATTGATCAAAAGTGAGCATGCATAGTTCAAGAGAGACATATTTAAATATAATAAAGTTGTAAAATATTTTTTCAATACGTTATTAGTATTAATTGCATAATATTATTTTAAGATAAAATAGTATTAATAATAGAACGTCAATGAGAGACGAGAGATAAGGGAGAGACATTACTTTAAAAAATATTTCTTTTTTGAGATTAAGGATTCATTTCTCTTTGCTTTGCCTAATAAAAATATTTCGAGTGTTGGGTGCTATTTTGCTTTCCATTTTATTGAAACATAAAATCCATTTGATTTACGACGATATAAGATATTATAATAGAATGTTAATAAGAGATTTAAATCAATCTTACAGACCACTCTATCGTAATTACAGTGCCATTTTTTAAGCACATAATTATTTTCAATGAAAAATATAAGATAGTTCAAAATTTATATATCTAGATTCTAGAAGAATTCAAAACATACAGTACGTAGTAGTATACATAGGAGTATATATATTTTTCAGAAATACACGCTCTAGTTAATCTAAACACAGTGTCTGACACACAACTTTGTAGAAGAAGGCAAAGGTGGAAACCCGGGCCAGTATTTTGCACACCACTTTAATTATACGGACTTAATTAATACAAAACATTATGAAGGGGCCTCGAAACGGGCGATATTAGATGATATGTTTTCAGATGATTAGTAAACTTTTCTAGATCTTATATTTCTTGTTGTATGGCGAGGTAGATATCATTATCATATTTATTAAAATAAGGGCCAGTCGTGGCGCAGTGGCACGAGGTGTGACTGTAAAACCGACTGGTTGTGTTCGATCCCCACTCGAAGAGATGAAATATTTACTTAAAATTTATATTTCCATTTCTTCGCTCTGGTGTCGAGGTTAAGCGCGGCGTAGAGTTCTGCCACTCAACACGCAATGCCTCCAGAATTCGGCAGAAAGTGGGGAACGGAGTGTCTTAACACTAGGTTCCTTCTGCCTACCCTGCTGTGTGCGGGATACAGCGTGAAGCTGATTTAATTTTAATTTTTTAAAATAAGGGAAGTAAAATCGTATGGTATTTGGAAAATACACCAAATAAAAGTAAACAGATATAAAAAAAAAGAATATACATTTTAAAAGTGTATTATAATAACGACAGTTATTCATGATTTTATTATATCAATCTAACATCAGGTACATGCAACCTAATATAGGTTGCTGTGGCTCATCATCTGGCTGTAAATATAACAATTGTAGGTTCGATTCCCACTCGAAGGTATGAATTATTTTTACTCCCTCGCTCTGGTGTATCTAGACATAGCGTGGCGTTGAATTCCGCCTTTTTATGTTACGCCTTATATATCAGATACAACATGAAACTAATAAAAATACAACCCAATGTCTTACAAATTAGAGGATTGAGTGTCTCAACATTCGATTTTTATGCAAAAAAAAATTAATTTTTTTTTAAATGTGTTATAAGTTTCGTAGCTCCACATTCAACCTAAAAGCTTAACTACAAGCAGGTAGTTAGCTATCAAAAATCATTTGGAGTTCGCCTACCGAGGTGTTTAACGAAATTACCTCGCCTGTTTACTTTTAATTCAAATTTTATATCCACCTCCCAGTTCCCAGTTCATAGCGAAAAGCGTTTTTGTTATTTTTGTCGTATATTAAGTTAAAATTTAAGTTATTTAAAAAAATATATTTTAGAATGAGGATTCGTTTCTCTTTTCTTCACTTAATAAAAATAGTATGAATGTTTGATACTAAACCCTATTTTGCTTCGTTATCCTATTGGGAATTGAATCCAAATAATTCACGATATTATTAATAATACAATATGTTTTTTTGTACTAGTTTATTTTTATTTTGAAAACAAAAAGTATTACCTTAAAAATACGATATTTAACTATTAATGAAACAAAAACATATTAGTGTTTCGTTTTTAAAATTTTAATAAAAGTTTATAAATATTATTGGAGTTCTTTAAATTTAATGAAACTAGATAAAATAACTAGTGATGTACCCTAAAATCCTATGAAATGGCACTCAACCCTTGCGGTATTTACCATAGAAAATTAGCCTTAAAATAAATACGCGCGCCCCAAACAATTTGCATGTAGATGTGACATTAGGCGGGCCATCTTCTGAACGACTGACCGTGGATCAAATTAGAGGCAGCGTTGAGAGAAATTAGGGAAGTCTTAAATTTTCACCGATTTTTTTTATTACGATATAAACTTTTTAATATTTTTTTAATTAAGTATATATTTTATAAAAAAAAAATAAATCAGCTTCACGCTGTATTCCACAGCATGCAGCACACAGCAGGGTAGGCAGAGGGAACCTAGTGTTAAGACACTGCGTTCCCCACTTTCTGCCGAATTCTGGAGGCATTGCGTGTTGAGTGGCAGAACTCAACGCCGCACTTAACCTCGACACAAGAGCGAAGAAACGGAAATACAAATTTAAGTAAATATTTCATCTCCTCGAGTGGTAATCGAACGCACAACCAGTCGGTTTTACAGTCACACTTCGTGCCGCTGCGCTGAAATAGTCCTTAAATACTATATTTAAAATTAATGCTCGATAGTTTAACGTCATTTAGTTCATTTTTTTTTTAATTATTTAACAACCTTTAGGACGTCTGGCAGGAGTAAAGGTCCACGTAAAGAGTCTCATACTAATAAATATACATTTTTTACATCATTCCTAAAAACATATCTAAAAACGAGCGTCTCTACTTTAACGTAGCTGGACGTGTACCTTAAGTTGGCGCTATCTCTGAAAGGTCCCATTTTTATGTTAGAGAGTATGCATACAGTCTTAACTACTATTAATCCTCAAAGTTTCAGCTTTACTAAAATAACGTAGGTGTAGGGACCCTGGGATCTCAGTCTATTAGTGTTTATCCATATCTAGATCCTAGCGCGGGTCAACGACACGCGCTACACATGACAATCGACAGACATCCGCCCATCTTAGTTTTTTATTATTTACATATGTATGCGGCCACGGCATTGTCATAAACAGTACTTGATAGCTAAAAATCTTTAATATTGCTTGTACAGTTAGTGACATTTGATAGATTTTTAAAGTTAAATATTTTAAAATGTTCTTCGTGTTTTTTCTGTATAAAAGTATAGACAATGAATGTAAATAGACACTCCGTTCTTAAATTTCCTGACAAATTCAAATTGTATATTGAATGATAGTATCCATTATTTTCAATTCGTTCGGAACGGTTAGGTTTACCAAATGATCAAGATTTTTAAAATAAAATTATATCCATTTTAAATGATTTAGTTTACCTAAGATGTAATGATAAGTATATGTTAGCTTGACGCTGTATCCCGCACACAGCAGGGTAGGCAGAGGGAACCTCCGATTTGAGAAGAAAATAATGCTTATTATAGAAGGCATTAAATTATTAATATTTATAATCTAAATTTGATAAATACTTACGGCCTAAGTCTATAGTGACGTGTGTGATAGTCGGAGAAATGAATTATTTTCATTTCCATATGATCATTCATGATGAGACAAAGTGTGGTGTAGAGGTCTGTCGCACGCCATAACTTGAATTCGAGTGGTTTGTGGACCAATGTGTCTTGACATTAAGTTATCACTGTTTACCCTGATATTTGCGATATAAACCGTGAAAATAAAAAAAACCTAATAAAATATGAATATTAATAAAAATAATTTTTAAAATTTTCATTTCCTCACTCTGATAACGACGCAATATCTCAAGAATTCGGAAGAAAGTGGGAACGAATGTGTCATAATAGAAACAGGGTGCCTAAACACGGGGAATACAGCGTGAAGCTAAAAAAAACACTTATATTGTAACAAAAAAAAATACTACAAATAGTATAAAAATTGTCATCAACATATTGATTTGAAATTATATATATGTATATGTAAAACAATGACACTTTTGCCGTCGACCATACATTACATCAGTCCGTACATCTGTTGAAACAAAAAAAGCTCGATTCATAAATTCGCATTGCATAATAACGATTCATCCGTTAACACTACACACCACATGTTTGTAACTTAAAGTTACTATTTTATTATATTGTTTGTCAGCGTACAGTCAGTCGTACACTGTTAACTCGGTGGTTGTAGGTTCTATTAGGAACAAAGTGTCTTGTCACTAGTTACTCTCTACGTATTCTGTAAAAAGGACAAGGTGTGAAGCTGCGTGTTTATATAATTAAGAGAGGTGTTTCTAATGTAAATATTCATTAATCGTAGTTGATGAAAACCTCTAAATTTTAATTTTATGATTTAATTAATAACAGGTGACCGCCGGCACAAAGTGTGACTGCAAAATCGACTGGTTGTGACCCACTCGAGGAGATGAAATATTTATTTACATTTATATTTTCATTTCTTCGCTCTGGTGTCGAGGCAAAGCGCGGCGTTGAGTTCCGCCACTCTACACGCAATGCCTCCAGAACTTGGGGGAAAGTGGGGAAAGGAGAGTCTTAACACTAGGTTCCCTCTGCCTACCCTGCTGTGTGCGGGATACAGCGTGAAGCTGAATTAATAACAGACTACAAATACCGTTTTATTTATTTTAAGTGATCGAAATGACTGACCGCGCGTACAGTCGGTCACAATTAACTTACTACATACTAAGCCTGTTCTAATTATCCTTGATAAATAGATTAGAGCGTGCATCCAAATACACTTTTTAGTTTTATAATATGAATATAAGTAGATATAGATAATCACACATTGACTACAAATCATTGGACGTCGGATGTCAAGCGATACATCTTGAGGCGTTATAGCGGAAGTTAATCGTCCACATCGCGAGCATCTGTACGCAGATCACACGCGAATTTACAAGATTTATGTAATTACTTGTGGAACTTATATAGAATTATCATTTTAAAATATGAGGCCAGTCGTGGCGCAGCGGTACAAAGTGTGACTGTAAAACCGATTGGTTGAGGGTTCGATCCCCACTCGAGGAGATGAAATATTTACTTAAATTTATATTTGTATTTCTTCGCTCTGGTGCCGAGGCAAAGCGCGGCGTTAAGTTCTGCCACTTAACACGCAATGCCTCCAGAATTTGGCAGAAAATGGGGAATGGAGTGTCTTACACTAGGTTCCCTCTGCCTGCCCTGCTGTGTGCGGGATACAGCGTGAAGCTGATTTGATTTGGTTTTAAAATATGTATAAGTTGAAATCCTACTAATATTATAAATGAAATGAGTAAAAATTTGTGAGGATTAATGTTTTGTTCTACTTCCACGCAAAAAGTACGTAGTAGTAAGTAGTAACGGATTTTGAAGAAACTTTACACTAATATATACGTTAAAATAATATATAGGCTACAATTTATGTATAGATTTTGTATAATTTCGTTATAATATAACAATAAGCTTAAGCAGGCGAAGCCGCGTTTGTGTCGCCAGTAATAGTATAAACGTACTAATTTTATGCTATGAATTATGAAAGTGAAATAGAAATTGATTCGACTCTCTATTTGGCTTGATCTCGTTAAATGAATGTAGTAGTAGTAGTTAGATGATGTGATGTAGTTTCAACAAGCAGAAGTCAAAGTTTTGAATAGTAGAAAATGTAGAACACTATCTATTTATGAGCATTTTTATGTATTTATGTGAGTTTCATATCCCGCAAAAGACCGAAAAAGCAGATGGTATCAAGACACTCCTCTTTCCGCACAATTTTCAAAACATTGTGTATTGAGTGGCGGTGTTCAATGAAGCTCTCGCTCTTCTTACCAGAGCGTTTAGTTAGATGCTTTGCTGATGAGCCACGACAACCTCAATTTTATTTCATTACACATTTTACAAACACTAACCATTATTAATCTCCATATTATTTTAGCATAAATATTAATTTAACACAAAAATAAATTATGTTTTTAATCTGCAACTTTTTAAAGATTGTTTATTTTTGCATGGTATAAATTGTCGCGTTTAATTACAATTGTTCGAGTGAAGCCATGTTGATACGTTGATTCGCGTGTGAGCCGCCCACAGATGTTCGAGTGACGATTGACTTCCGGCAATGACGCTATGTCTCTAACATAATGATTTATTTGAACGCTACTTTTAATATGAAACGATGTGTTATTTGCAAATTTTTCTTTCTATTTAGTACGTTTACAGTTTTACTTGAAAGCAATAAGCAACTTTAAATGTATATATAATAATATTTCATTTTCCATTTTCCGGTCAGACATATTTAAACTACACCGTGATTGTCAAAACTAATCCCATTATTATTGGGATCCTTAATTTGAAGCCAGTCGTGGTGCAGAGGCACAAGCGGGACACAGGTTGTGGGTTCGATTCCCACTCTGATAACGAGGCAAATTGCGGCGTTGAGTTCCGCCACTTAACTCGCAGTGCATCCAGAATTTAGCGAAAAGTGGGCTATGTGCTGGATACAATGTAAATAAAAAAAAATGCTTCACGCTGTATCCCGTACACAGTAGGGTAGACAGAGGGAACCTAGTGTTAAGACACTCCGTTCCCCATTTTCTGGCGAATTCTGGAGGCATTGCGTGCCATGCCGTGATGTGTTGCAAAGTGAGGGCGTTAAATTCTGCCACTCAACACGTTGAGTGGCAGAACTCAACGCCGCGCTTGACCTCGACACCAGAGCGCAGAAATGGAAATATAAATTTTAGTAAATATTTTATCTCCTCGAGTGGGGATTGAACTCACAACCAGTCGGTTTTACAGTCACACTTCGTTGCGCTGCGCCACGACTGGCCTCTAAATACACAATACAATGTAAAGCTAAATAAAAAAAATCTCCGCTTTGATAAGAACTAAGAAACATCATCAAAATGGAGCTCCGACACTCAACACGCATCATTTCGAATTCTAGAAGAAAATGAAGACCGAATCGTCATGAAAACTAGAATATCCCTGCCATTGGGGACATAAAACATTTTGAAAATACTATACCCATATATAAGGTATATAAAGAGGTAGGTATACTATAGAGTGACAAAATATAAAGTCGGTTATTTCATATTACTAGCTACAGCGCGGCGTTTAAGAAAGGATTATTGTACTAAAGAGATATGTATACTGCGTTTGAGAGGATAAAGTTCTGTTATTGTGGTTTCCACCGTCGCGTCGCTCGAGCTCGTCTAGTATGTCTCCCTTGGAACACGTTTACGCTAATAAATTTGGATAAGTTCAGGTGTAATAGATTTTTTTTGTGAATTTTTATATCTTTTTTGTTCGTAATGGAGGTGTAGATTGTTTTCTTTATAGATAAATTTAGTGATGACGTGCTACAGATGTAGGAGAAAATTCGTTTGTATTAAAGATATGGTATTTAGTGAAAAAAAATATAAGAGTCAAATGTTTTTAATTTATATGTATCTATATATAATATATGTACAAATTCAAAAAAACAAACCTAGTTATGGTGCTTCAGCTGAAAGTGAAAAAGATTTAACAGTAAATAAAATCCTTAATCTAATATTTAATAATATTCCACAAAAAAAACTGTCACAATAACCCTTACATTACCATAACAAAATTCGTACCCCCAACCAACGAAACACACAGAAATCCACCGATTTCGTTCGCGAAGATCAAAGACGCAATAACAAAGTGCCCTAAAAACATAATGAGACAGCAAGTGCTACCGTTCACATGGTCCCGTAGCAATTTTCGGGATCTCATAAATATGTATAAGCGGTACTCTTCTTTTCCTTTACTTATCAATTACGGGGTCGTTTAGACGCGGTGCCGCTGGGTGGAAATATGCCATCGCAAGGGTTAACGTTAAACGATTTTTGAAGGTTTCAATGCTATTGTAATCTTTTGGTTACAAGTTTATTTACGTTTCGGTATGTTAAATTGTTTAATTATTGTTTTTTTTTCATTTGTCAAAATGATTTGACAAAGAGTGAAATTTTTATGATGAAAAAGAAATGAAAAAGTATTTTATTTTGCCTCTATAAATAATTTGATGTGAACATTAAATTACGTTAGTTAGATATGTTTGTTATTAAATAAGGTTCACATTTAAAGTTATTTCTTAGCATATAAAAAGGACGATAAGATTGTGTAGAAGTTTTGTATATTAATATTTTATTATCTCTAATATGTCCTATCTGTAACAAAAGAAATCTTTTAATCATTGAAAATCCTTTAATGTATAATATATAGACGTATATTCCAAAATTCTCTTACAAAAACTAAAAAACCAAGCAAACCAAACGTCAGCCACGTTTATTTACAAAGAGATCACTCCAACTATCAACCATTCGTAACCCTTGAGCCCCTAGGCGCTACCCCCGCATTTTAAAGGGTGAATTTTATTGCAAAAAATACTCGACTATTTTACGCTGTACAAAATATACCCCCGATGTCCCCGAGGTAGTTTCTATTCGTATTCGATTTAGGGGTTAAATGTCATTGATATCACCCATTGGAGGGTCATTGAATATTTTTTCACTAATTTCCACGGAACATGTGGTTGATTTAGATCGTATCGTAACGTATCGGTTATAGATGACTTTTTATTTAATTGTGTTTGTTGATAGAAATGTTTGGAACGATGTAGAGAAATGTGGGCGATTGTAAAGTTATATGTGAAATATTGTTTTTTTTTATTTTATTTTATAAAAAAGGCGTGTTCGAGTGAAAACGAAATATAACCTGGCCTGTTGTGGATTCGATTCCTACTCCAGTAAATAAAATATAATATTTTCATTTCCTCGTCCCTGTAACGAGGCTAAGCGCGGCGTTCCGTCACTCAATACGCTATGACTCCAGAATTCAGCGGAAAGTGGGGAACGTGCGTGTCTTAATGGAAACGGAGATCCTAAACACTAGGTTTTCAGGTGTCCTTTGCCTATTATACTAAGTGCGGGATGGAGCGTGAAGCTTACAAAAACTTACCTAGTATACGCAATAGAGTCATTATATTCTATACATGTTTTACAAATATACAACATGAAATATTTATTCATAATTTTTAAATATTATTTATCAGACAGTTCATTAAGAAAACGATACAAACATTTGCCACCACGCTTACTCATATTTAATAAAAAACGGGAAACAATAACCGTAAAAAAAAACAAGCCCGCATTACAAAAAAGCAATCTTCTAACTAAATCTTTAAATAACGAATCAAACTTTCAGCAATTTACGGTAAATTTAGTGTTAGCCGTTTTTACCAATTGACCGTCGACAGATCGGACCAGATAAAGTGAAACCCGCATCTGCGCACACGCAACGTCATAGATCAGTAAAAAGGATATTTTTACTTTTTTATCAGTTTTTTTTATTGTCGTTTACAATTGGTAGAACTTTGGTTGTAAACCGGCAGTTACAGCACTCTGCTGCAGAATTCATAGCGCTTACACGTTGAAATGCGGAACTCAACGCCATCCATTGACTTATTGATAAAAGGATTTAGTTTTACCTGAAAAAGAAAAATGAAAATGATTATATGCTATTTTTTGTTTAAATGTAATATATTGATTACTAGTCTTTATATAATTCCCTAATTCTACTTACAACCCATATATATAACATCCAGATATCTACCAACATATGATATTATCATGTCTACATTCATACTATTATAATAAAGCTAAAGAATGTGTTTTTCTGAACGCATCTCAGGACCTTCAGGTGCGAAGTGACAAGTTAGAGATACCTTGTGTTCTTAGAACGTGTCACGTATAACAATTTTTTAATTATTGCAAATAATGCCAAAGTCGCAAGTTGAACAAAAATTGTTCCTAAATCACATAGAAATCGATTTTAAAGAAATTTACTCAGCTTCACGCTCTATCCCGCACTCAGCAGGGTAGGCAGAGGAAACTTAGTGTTAAGACACTCCGTTCCTCATTTACCGCCGAATTTTGGTGGCATCGCGTGTTGAGTAGCGGACTCTACGCGCCGCGCTTTGCCTCGACACCAAGCGAAGAAATGGAAATATAAATTTAAATAAATATTTAACTTCCCTTAGTGGAGATCGAGCCCACAACCAGCCACGTTTACTGTTACAGCTAATGCCCCTGCGCCATGACTGACCTCATTTTAAATAAATAAAATGTTAACTTATTGATTTATTATAAATTCCTATCAAGTATATCCATGAAATGAGTTAAATTGATCAAAGTGGTGTATCTATTGGTTGTTAGTTGTTCTTTGCCCCACGCTGAGAGCTCAACAGCTTGTAATTAATAAATAGTTAATGTTGCGGCGCATCGCGTCCGTACGATTGTTTTTAACTAAGTAGTTTTATAAATGTGGGTTTTAGACATCTACACGTATGTCGATATCTATGCTAATATTATAAAGCTGCTGTTTTCTTTATGAAACTTTACGCTTTAATCTCAGTTACTTTTTTTATCAGTCTCACGCTGTATACCGCACACAGCAAGGTAGGCAAAGGAAACGTAGTGCTAAGACACTCCGTTCCCCACTTTCTGCCGAATTCTCTCTGCGTGTTGAGTGGCAGAACTTAATGCAGCGCTTTGCCTCGACACCAGAGCGACTTAATGGAAATATAAATTTAAATAAATATTTCATCTCCCGAGTGGGGATCGAACCCACAACTAGTCGGTTTTATAGTCACACTTTGTGCCACTGCGCCACGATTGGCCTCTAATCTTAGGTACTACTTGTTGATTTTTGATTGATTTGGCAGGTAGTCTATTTGATGAAGAGGGCCAAGGAACTCATAGTTATTTTCATTAAATCGCGCAGGCGAAGTCGCAGGTAAAAACTGGTGGGTGCACAATCTGGAACATGTACCTACAACACAATAGTATTATTGTGTCCCAGTTTTATCTGGGACACAAAATAAAGATTTTTTTTAGCTCCACGCTGTACTTCGCACATAGCAAAGTGTTTTTTATATATATATTTTAACTAAACACTACAGACACGTGGTCCGTGCTACTTAAACTAGGCTTATAATTACACAATTATCTAGATATTTATTTCCTAAAAAAGTCCAAGTATTTTTAGATTGCCTTTCGAAAAGATTTCACGTATTAACTTAAGACCTGTTACGATTTTACAATTTATATATAGTTGTAAAATCAAAGCAGTTCCTATTCAGAAAACTCCGTTCCCCACTATCAACCGAATTCAGGAGCTATTGCGTGTGCTGGTGCTCAACGCTGAGGTTTATCTCGTTATTAGAGCGAGAAATTAAATATTTCATTTCCTCGAGTGGGAATCGAAACCATGATCTGTTTGATAGTGCTAATCTCAGAAACTACTGATCCGAATGTCAAAAATTGTGTTGTATAATCCTCTTACATTATTCACTAACAAGGTAGTGGTTGCAATGTTATGAATTATATCAAAAGCAGTAAAAGGCTAGCATTATAAAACCTATAATTCCCACCAATGAAAATCGAAACCACAATCATGACCAATTGTGAAAATCGAAACCACAATCAATCACCACATCAATCATAGGAGTTGTAATAATGTACTTTATTTACGTACATTGGATTTTTTGCTTTATACAGTGTCCCGCACGTAACAGGGTAGGCAGAGGGAACCTGAGGACCTAGTGATAACCAACTCCGTTCTTAATAAAACACTTCCGTTCCCCACTTTCCACTGAATTCTGAAAGTATTGTATGTTGAATTGTGGAACTCAACCCATTACCTCATTGCCAGAGCAAGATTATAAAAATATTAAGTATTTAATTTCCTCTATTTTATCTACATACATATAAACATAAGTTTTATTAAACAATATAACCTATATCATACAAAACACAACAATTCAACATTTCAGACATAAGTTAACAAGTTTATCCGTTTAACAATTAAAACCCCCCACTCACAAATCCATATTCTCATACACATTCATAAACAAAATGGAAGTAGTGATCTTTACGATCGCTTCATCAACAATCTGACGGTATAATTAACGCGTAATCAGTAAAGTAAGTATAATGACATACGGGCTTGTTGTTTTTTTTTGTCTGTCCGTACGTTCACCCTTTGTCTTAGTGACAGATTTCGTTGAAGCCCCGGGAGATGTGTTTGCTTTTTATTTTAGTTGTTAAATGTTGTGTATTCTCAATTATAGTAATATAGACGGTAATATAACTTGTTTTTTTTTCTTGTATCTATTCATCGATCAAAAATGAAAATCATGGATTAGATGGCCTGATTTACTTGAAAATTTGAACACGTGTTCTTATCCAATGATAATTAATATACTTTAATTAGGTCCTTAGAACTATATTATAAAATCTAAGTAAACAAATTTGATCCACTTGTAGTATTGTTTTATTTTTTTTTGTTAGCTTCCCATTGTATACCGCACATAGCAGGGTAGGCAGAGGGAACCTGGGAACCAAATGTAAAGTCTATTACAATTAAGATACATTCGTTTCTCACTTTCCGTTGAGTTCTGAAGATAATGCGTGTTGAGAAGCGAACCTCAACATGGCCCTTTGCCTCGTGTATGTAATAATTATATCACTATGAAACTTGGCACTTATATGATAGCTTCCGAATATCATGCAAACAAATCAAATGTAATTTTTAGGTGATTGAGAGTATTCAAATTTATATATACGATTAAATTTTTTCATTCCTCATAGTACCCTAGTATTGCAAATGAA
>JAATLQ010021436.1:80843-100649 GCA_013421005.1 Heliconius erato x Heliconius himera
AGAATAAAAAATATATATATATATATATATATATATATATATATATATATATATATATATATATATATATATATATATAATAGGTGTATTTTTTCATCTATAATATTTTTTAGTAAGACCTTTAAACTATTTATTTATGTAATAATTTTAAACGAGGTCGTCGTAGTGCAGTAGCAGAACCGTATGACTGTAAGTAAACACGACGGTTGTGGGTTCAATTCCCGCTCGAGTTCGCTCGCTTCATTTCTTCACACTGGTAACTAAACAAAAAATAATTGTAAAGCACCGCCGCTAAGAATAGAACAGCTCATTATTATCAATTGATTATCAACGTCACAACTCCACAGTCGCTCTATACCGGCTAATTACATGTTGTTCTCTGATTAAAGCACAGCTTGCGTCTAATGAGTGACTCAGACGGGCCGTGTGTATGACTTACAAGTTACGATGCGACAACGATTATTAATATATTTTCTTTCAGCTTCACGCTGTATCCCGCACACAGTAGGCAGAGGGAACCTAGTGTTAAGACACTCCATTCCCCATTTTCCGCCAATTTCTGGAGGCATTACGTGTTGTGTGGCGGAACTCAACGCCGCGCTATCCCCTCGACACCAGAGCGATTATTAATATATCTATAATTGTATATTAAAACCTTTATTACATAAGTAAATAAGATTTTATAAATAAAAATATAGGTAACGGAATAAACATAAAGAAGAATCCTTTTCTCTCTGCCTACTTGCTCTGTGCGGAATAAAGCCTGTAGCTAGTAACATTTTATATTGTTATATGGTAGGTATCAATTATTATAGTTGAAAGTTAAAGAATTGCTAAAGTTTGAATGTTTAATTTTTTTATAGTGTAAAGTTTTTTTTTTTTCACGGTGTAAAGATATTTTAAGTAGATTCTAACAGAAGTCTCCAAGAAGCCTTTGTTTTATATATTTCTTTTACTTTTAGCTTTTCGCTGCATTTCTGATATTGCATGTTCATTTATCATTGATATTTCTCTATTACAGAATTTATATTCGATTGTTAAAAAGTCAACTAATAGCCAAAAATTTGTTATAATAAGAAGAAATTAAAATAGAAAAAATAATAAAAATATAATAATACAGTTAAAAAAGAACGTAAAAAGCATCGTACAATATAAAACCCACATAAAAACAAGTTCTCACAACAGT
Organism: Heliconius erato x Heliconius himera; assembly: GCA_013421005.1. Taxonomy (NCBI): domain Eukaryota; kingdom Metazoa; phylum Arthropoda; class Insecta; order Lepidoptera; family Nymphalidae; genus Heliconius; species Heliconius erato x Heliconius himera. The sequence continues at coordinate 82,030 of JAATLQ010021436.1, forward strand.
CATCTTTCTCAATCAACGAGGCAACGGGGGCACGATTTTTATTGTTTTCCGACCAATGCTACGGGCGTTAGGTTTTTTTTTTAATAATTTCCTAAAATACTTGATTAGATAATTAGTTTAACGGTCACTAAATCATAGTTTACGGTTCCGCTAAAAATCTACTAAAACTTCATTTGTGCTTTATCGGTTTTTAACACTTGCTTCATACATTTGGTTTAGTAATCGTAAAAATAATCAACAAATAAAACGGTATCCTCAAAATTATTATATGAGCTTTATGGTCGATGAAATTGTAAAAGCTTGATAAAGTTAGAGATTATTGTTGTATGTTTTATTATTTTTTATGGAAATATTGTTAATTAATGGATAGTAAGTTTAAGTTTTAGTGTTGGTGTATATTATAATTTGAATTTATTTAAAAATATTCAAAAAAATCAACTGAAATTCATTGTAAGTTATGTAGAGCTTTCATAGAGGTCAACTTGTTCCTGTTTTTTGTCATGTAATGAAGTAAAATGCAGTTAACAACCCTGTATGTAAAGTTTCCATAAAATTATAAAAGCTGAAATTTTTGCATACACTATTTTTTACAAGTTTATATAATTATATGTGTATAAACATTTAAAAAATATCAGAAGTAGCGCAGCAATATTCGTCACAAATTTTACCGGCTTATATTAAAAATATATAGCTTTAAACATGATTTTTTTTATGTGACATTCAAATTGTGTCTTCGGTAAACCCTATGTTATTCCTGTAAACATATCCGTTTATACGCAGGGACCATCGATATATCTCAAATTTTTTTTTAATTAATTTATACGCATATTAGTTATTTATAGTACCACCTTTAGGTATAACTTACATATATAGGTACTCTTATATACATATCTGTCTACAAAAAAGCTAAACCAAATCTAAACATTTTTACATAAAACAACCCTTTCCATACATTTACAGTACAGCGACGTGCTCCCCGGGGCGTGTCACTCTAGTTTTTGTTCTACTTGTCTTTTAATAAACGACACTGTGTTTTTTCCTTATTTTCGTCGCGTTTTCCAATTCCCATTAGAGCTGTTAATGACTAGTGCTCGCAAGTGACAGATGGTTGCTGGAATTATTAGATTTTTTGTGTGTTCGTTTGTGATGTTATCTTTATCTGTGTTTTAATATTTGGTTTATTATAATATGATAAATAGTAGTACTAGAAACATAGATTTGTTGGTAAATTCTTAAGAAAATTAGGTATAAAATATTTTTTTACGCTAAATTATAGCCATTACCTAACTTCGTAAAAACTGAAATTTGTTTAGTCCTGACCGCAACATGACAATCTTTGCTATTATGTTGCAATTAATAATATTAATGGATTATTTTTAAAGATATAAATTAAAATCTAAAATCTTAGGTCTAGGTTCAAGGAAGGAAGCATATTATAAGTTTTAACATCTTTCTGAAATTCGAACTTGTATTCTTCACATGCATATTTCAAATAACATACGAGTACCTAAAGCATCAACCTACTAATATCGATCTATATTTCTATTATCGAAAGAGATTACCTAAAAATAATAAATCAGTTAAATTTTCACTATAAAATTGGTTTAATTTTATCATTCACAGCGCTTATTACAGCCGATGACCCTTCCTTTAATGAGTGAGCTTTCAAATGAAACAGCGCGTGACCGAGTACTAAAAGTCACAGCCTGTAAAGAACATAAAAAATTAAAAACCAAGCCAACGAAAAATAGTATTAAAATAAATGAAAATAAAGATGAAAATCGATAAAAATCTAGTTATATAACAACCAATACTCATGTGGCGTGCTGTATAGCAAATAAATACTAAGCCACGATACACTGATGAACAAATAGGGGTGGAATGGAGGACTAGTTAAAATATTTTGATATATTGGCCATAATAACAGGCGGGCGACGTTTCGCTTTAAAATCGGACGTCGGTGTTTGCCCTCCAGGTAAATTGACGTTTAAGTTTTTGTTTACAGTATTGCTCATTATGGAACTACTATCGGTTTTTATTTACGTTTTCATACGTCTGACTGGTCAGTCTAGTCACTTCCACTCAGGGGAATTATTAGACAAAGCGCGGCGTTAAGACGCGTGCTTAACTCAGCACGCAATATCAAGAAGCTGGAGAGAAATTTATATACTTTCAGGTTTTATAAATTAACGAAGGTTTGCTACAAACTCTTGGGGTTTTAGGTTTTTTTTCCCTAATATCTATGCATAGCAATTCGAGGAAAGTTAAAAAAATAAATATGTTGGGAGCCGTCATAAAGTATTTAAGTTCCTAGCTGTACAAGATGGCAGTGACTTAAAATTCCGAAGAGGAAATTTATTTAAAGATTATAATAGCCTTTTAGATTATGATTTAGATTGTCTTTACAAATTTATTTAAAATAATAGGAATCATATATACCTATAAGTTTTAAGGGCTTCTCTATAGGTACTTTTCACGCGGTGTAGGCAGTACATAAAAATACAAATAAAAAATATCTATCATCGGCTGATGGTTCTTTACACAACCGTTATGAGTTCAATTCCCTCTCAGGGGAATTAATAATTTTAATTTTCTCGCTCTGATAAGAAAACAAAGCCTTGCATTGAGTTGACTCGAGTCGAATCGAGTTAAAATAGTAAAAAAAATGTATTTGAGCTTAGATTTTTTAATGAACGCTATACTATTCTCATAACGGTGTCAATATTTGAACAATGCATCGTTTCAGCGCACGCGCCTCTTTTATGGTTTGTATGAACATTGTTTTGGGTCAATATAATTTTGACTTAATGGATTACATTTGGAAACAAAAAGGTTATAAAAATGACTATTTTATTTTAAATATTATATTACTCTCTTAGGTATCATAATAGAAAATTATATAAACCAATTAATAGTAAGAGAGGCCAGTCGTGGCGCAGAGGCACAAAGTGTGACTCAAAATGGACTCGTTGTGGGTTCGATCCCCACTCAAGGAAATGATATATTTATTTATATTTATATTTTCACTTCTTCGCTCTGGTGTCAAGACAAGCACAGCGATGAGTTCCGCCACTTAATAAGCAATGCCTCCAGATTTCGGCTTAAAATGTGGAATGGAGTTTCTTAACTCTAGGTTCCCTCTGGTGCGCGGGATAAAGCGTGAAGATAATTGATTTTTTTAAATTTTCAATTAATAGTGTACTTATTTATTATTAATTGGTTTATATAATTTTCTTTTTAAAATCCTTTTAAAGAGGACTTTGGGATTCTTTTGCCTAGAGATACGTATAGGTTATGTACAGAAACGGTAACTAAAATTATTAAAATAAAATAATTTTCTGAGTAGAAATCCAAGTAATAACCATTACATGCTAGGTAGTATTACATATACTCTAAAATTTAACTTTACTGGTGTTAAACTATGTTGAATATCCAAATGATACTGTTTTGACATAATAATATTAAAAAACATGCAGACTCAAGTTTCGACTTTCGTTCTCTTGTATCTTTATGTCTCTTTTATCAGTTACTCTCAACAAAAGAGGGATGGGTAGGATTTTTAAATTCCACCAAAATGTATAATCACATAGAAATATTTTCTAAACTCGCGATACGATAATACGATACGATATACACGATATACTCATTCCATAAAAAATATTAAAAAATCAACAAAAACCATAATAAAACATCGCTATAAAATTTACAACTACCGTCCTGAACCATATAAAATAACACGATAACGTGACACAAATAAAAATAATTTGTCCAAAAAAACCAGTGACGTAACAAACTACCATCCACCCTCTACCCTATATTACACGTAATAACCTAGATGACTCTATTAACCCCCAAATTTTGTTTGTATAATAGGATAACTACCTATCGTATAATAAATTGGTAGATTTCCATACTTGATATCGTACGTTTATCATTTTAATACACTGGAGTGCTTGAAAGTATGTCGTTAGCTTGCACGATACAACAAAATTATGGAAATGTAAAGTAAATTCTTTTATTCGGTGATAAAGTTCAATTTTGCATGATATTTCTTACAAAATTGCTCTAGGTGGAGCTGAAAAGGGAGTCGTCAGATGATTGACAGAGTACCTATTATTAATTTGTAATGTGAACAAGTGATTATTACGGGCTTTTATAGAATATTCTTATAATGACATAATTTAGACTTCACAGTGTAAACAAATCCGATTTTCTGGTGCATTTTTTGTGTTTATTTAGGGTGTATGGAGAAAATAGAGGCCAGTCGTAGCGCAGTGGTACAAATGTGTGAACGAAACAAGTTGTGGGTTCAATTGTCACTCGAGAAATTGAAATATTCAATAATTTCATCTCTTCTCCTCCAAAATTCGGCGGAAAATAGGGGACGAAGAGTCTTAACACTACACGTGTGCTGTGAAGAGTGAAGCTGAAAAAAAATAGATACGATAGCGGATGGAGCAATCGAGCACCAGATTTCTTTTTCTCTACGTACACTGCACGATGAGTACATACATAATTTGTAAATTCAAAACAAAAACTCAAACTAGAATGGTAAACACAACAGTTTCCACTAAATTAAACTTTATTTTAAACTACAAAAGTTTTTATTTATGTCAAAACACGGGCTTAAATACGGTAACGCTACAATATGCATATATTAAACTTAATTGTATTTCTCTCACATGATTCTTCGCTATTATTTCTTCTCTTCTAAACTATATAAGTGAAATAGATTTCTAAAAAGTTTTTTTTATAGATAAAAAAAATCCTTTTAATAATATATAAAATAATTAAAAAAAAATTTCAAGGTGCCTCTCGAATCTAAACAGTAACAAATTTCAGACTAGGTTTTAAGCAGCACTAATATCTAGAAAATGTGTTGATACTAAGCTCAACTTTCGTAATTCGGTATAGGACAAATATACAGTTTTTATTTTTAAGCTAAAACCCCTTTTAATATATTTAAAACTCATCACATGTACCACTTACACCTTACACACCTATATTTTACATAGTTTATAATAAAAATATTAATGATTAAAAAAAATTGTAAAAATTTAAGTTCGTATGTAGACTAAAACGGACAGTAATTCAATTTCGGCAAACGTATGTGTAACTCAACTCGCTGCGTCTCTACATCAAGTTTCAAGTAATTTACTTAATTGAAATTTTTAAAGAAACCCAGTTTTCATAGTCTTAGTTTTAAAAAGTAGAAAAAAAAGATTTTCTATTTATATATTAATTAAAAATACGGAATTCCCTAACCTCAGTTTTAGTATAGCTGATAAAGCAAGTGAAGCGAGTGCAAGTTAAACACAATTGTTTTTTTTTAAATATGTTATGTAAATATGTTATTCTTTTATTAGATACTAGCGGCCCGCCTACGGCTTCGCCCGCTTAAAATACATGATTATTGATTTAATAAGCAGAATTGATTGACAACTCTAATGACTTCTAATATGATTTTTTTACGACATTATCGTAACTTCTATAAGAATTTTTGATTGTTTCGAACTAAAAAATATGACCAATGTTGATATTTGATATTCATAAAATATACATAAAGCTAATTATTTATTATATGTATATATTTTTGTAACATTACGTTCTTTTTACCTATGTTATGTTTTTTTAAGCTCTGTTAAATATACTGATGTCACTTAATAATTTAATGTACTGTTTCAGAAACAGCCTTAAATGTAAAATTATTGATTTGGGTAAGGATTCATAATATTCATTGTAAAATAACTGTAATGTTTGCATATTAACTCCTGTACAGTTTTTAAATTAGTTACACATATTATTAGTTAAATGTACGATTGGTAAATATGTAGTTATTACAGAGTACACGTAGAAAGGATGTTTTTAGGCATTTTTATATAGATTTATTTCAAACGAACGAACGAACCACAAAATCTATGTATTTCCTTGATATCTCTTTGAAGATCAAATCGTTCTTTATCTCTGTGTTAATTTAATTACGATTTTAACTAAACTGTTATGATTTATTAAGGTAATCTCCACTAACAATTCAATTTTGCATAATAGTGCTTCAAAAATATATATTTTTATCAACAGTCATATAATCAAGACGTTTCGAATGTCATTCTTTAGCCAGGAATCTTATCAGCGCGATTGCTATATTGTTATTGCGAACCTTAGTTCGCAGGCAAACTAATGCCTTGAGTTCATTCAAATGACGATAACTTTTTTTTAATGAACCGATTTTGATGAACTAAACTTTAGTAGTTAAGTTGAGTTAAAACAAAGCAATTGGTGAAACTTTTAAGTAAATCGGTTCAGTACTTTCAGAGAAAAATGCGGACATAAATATATCGACAGACAGACAGACAGACCAGACAGATAGACAAGAAATTAAAAAAATATATTTTTGCTTTCTATTATTCTTTTTAAGTGTCCCTCTATCCATTTCAGTCAAAATTACTAAATGTACAGACAAAATATTTTTACTGTCTTATTATATATAGAGATTACCTAATTACAAATTAGGTAACATAATCAAAATTTAAGTTTAGGTTGTAAGAAGAACCTACTTTTAATCTTTAAAATCTGTTTTGGCGGCTCATGAACATTTATATAAAATCAGCTTCACACTGTATCCCGCACACAGCAGGGTAGGCAGAGGAACCTAGGGTTAAGACACTCCATTCCCCACTTTCCGCCGAGTTCTGGATGCATTGCGTGTTAAGTGCCGGAACTCAACACCGCGCGTTGCCTCAACACCAGAGCGATAAAATGAAAATATAAATGTAAATAAATATTACATTTTCTCGAGTGAGGATTGAACCCACAACCAGTCGATGTTAAAATCACACTTTGTGCCTCTGCACCACGACTGGCCTCAAATGGCCTTAAAAATAAATACCTCATTTCTTAAAATTTAACGAAACAGGGACTCCCCAACCTCAGACCTAAAACTGTACAACAAAATTATTGTAATACTTTGTTCTACAATAATTCACACGAACATAATCGGGAGCAAACACTTAGTAACTATATATAGAATTAAAATTCACTTTATCTGAGTCGCAGGTGTGCCCCTTAAGATTTTCCCTAATCAATGGCTCGGAAGATCGAGAAGCAATTTCTTAGCGCGGGTTTACTGCCGTCAGGTGCATTCTGGTGACCTTCCTTAAAACCTTCTGATTAAGAACGTATATAGCTACATAATACAGGCTTTTACTTTATTCTTAACATTACATAGTAGACATATTGTTACATGGTTTTTTTCAGCTATATCCCGCGTATAGATAAAGGAAACGTAGTCATGAAATCCGACAGTTGGGCGGAAGGTGTGGTCACTTTCTACTCAATTTTCGAGACTTGACACCACTTGACTTCTCCGCCGCGACAGCCTTAATCCTACTACGTAGTGTTCTTTAATAAAATATTGTTCTTAAATATCTTTTGATATTCTACAATTAAAAACTTATTTGTTTTTTCCAGGTCGTCGAGGTCGAGGCAAAGCACAGTGTAGAGGGTCCGCCGCTCAACACGCAATGTCTCCAGATTTCGGCGGAAATTAAAATATAAAAATGTCTGAATGTGAACTGAGCGACTTAACACTAGGTTCCCAAGTTCCCTTCCTACCCCTGCTATGTGCGGGTATCCCGTGAAGCTGAAAAATATTTTTTTTTTTATATATGAAGTAAAAAATTATATATTTATTTAATTTAAATCTATCTTTATAGTCTATTCTTATTTTTTTATCAGCTACATGCTGTATCCCGCACACAGCAGGATGGAGGAAACCTAGTGTTAAGACACTCTGTCCCCACTTTCCGCCAAGTTCCGGAGGCATTGCATTGAGTGGTCGAACTCAACGTCTCTTTGCCTCGACACCAGAGTGAAGAAATGAAAATATAAATGTAAATAATTATTTCATTTCCCCGAGTGGGTATTGAACCCACAACCAGTCAATTTTACAGTCACACTTTATGCCCGCGCCACGACTGGCCTCAATTTAATGGGAATATAGAATTTATTATTTAATGATATTTAATTAGGTTCCTCTGCCTATCCTACTATGTGCGCAATACAGCTTGAAGCTGATTTTTTTTTAATAAATTCCCCCAAGTAAGAACCGAATCAACTTAACTACAACAACGTTTTGTTTTATTAAATAAAATAGTTGCCTTAAATAAAAAATCTACTGAAATATTTATATATATAAATATTTTAGTACCTTTATATCTTTATATGTAGTTATATTACAGTTACAGTGCATTTGAAAATGACGTTTGAAACGGTACATTTATAATTGGCGCTTCGTCCTCGATTATCCAGCTTCCCGGGGATTTGTTATGATCGCACTAATTGCTGGCATCCCGGTCGAGGTTCGTTCCTTCCTCATTAACGGCGTGACGTCAGTGGTGGGATCGATTCTGTTTAAGGGTTTAGTCAGTTTTTTGACTATATTTAGATTTTTTTATTAAGATCTAGGTCGTTTTTTTTCAGGGTTTAGTTAGGTTTTTTAGGAAGACGGAAGTAGTGGAGAATGGTTGTTATTTATTTCATATGTATATTACCTATGCATTTATGAGGTGCATATTGACTGGCGGAACTTAACTCCACGATTTGCCTTATCACCAAAGCGAAGAAATTAAAATATGAAATATTTAATTTCTCACAGTGGGAATCGAACCTTCAAGAGTCGTGTTAGAAGTCGCACTCTTTAAGTCGCAGTGCTCCTGTGCCACGACGGTCTCAGCTTTATTATTAAGAATTAAAAAAGTGCTCAGAATAATAAAAAAATATACTTTTTTATCATACATGGAAATCAAATCTACAACGATATAATTTAATTTTAGCGACTAATCAGCACAGGCAAACACTTCGGTCCAACTGAGAAGCGAATTCAAATCTCGCAACTATTTTTTTATAAAAAATAACTTTTATTTCAAAGGAAAAAGAAACACTTTTAAAATGTGTACATTTTCCTACAAGACCCCTACAAATTCACATTTTTAGCTAAGAAAGGATTATTCTTCCTCAAAACAATCCTATAACACCCAAGAACCTGCATATCCTTTAAAATATTGATGAAACTAAGCTCAGCTATCCTCCACACAATATATTTAAAAGCAATTCCAAAACCGTGTGCAATCCAAACTCAGCCATACGCCATCAGCCATTCAACGGCGGGCCGTCCCGCGGGTGTCGTTGCTACCCGCTACCCGCTAACCCGTCATACCTGCTGCGTAAGTGTTTATTTTTATGAGAATAACTCCGTGGATATTAGTTTTGTTTTGTATTTTAGTTAAATCGTATATATGTTTTTAGATATTAGTTAAATATTTGGCCAAATTGTATATGTAGTGTTGAATATTGCGCTAAAAGATTGGGGAAACTGTTTAACTTGAAAACTGGTGAAAGAGACAACATGTTATAGAATGACATTTTTAAAATAAAAATCAGCTTCACGCTGTATCCCGCACACAGCAGGGTAGGCAGCGGGGACCTAGTATTAAGACACTCCGTTCCCCACTTTCTGTCGAATTCTGAAGGCATTGTTTGAGTGGCAGAACTCAACGTCACGCTTTGCCTCGACACCAGAGCGAAGAAAAGGAAATATAAATTGTAAGTAAATATTTTACCTCCTCGAGTGGCGATCGAACCCACAACCACTCGGTTTTACAGTCACACTGTATGCCCCTGCGCCACGACTGGCCTCAAACATGACATTTTAATTTTTACAATAATGTGATTTAAATGAAACTGTTGAAACGAACGAATCACGTCGAATAGCGTGTCACAGTGAACTTTGCTAGGTAACACATGTCATTTATATTGATAAATTATTAATTGTAATAGATTTAAATATTCTTACCAGATTATAGGTGAGGCCGGTCGTGGCGCAGCGGCACGAGGTGTGACTGCAAAACCGACTGGTTGTGGGTTCGATCCCCACTCGAGGAGATGAAATATTTACTTAAATTTATATTCCCATTTCTTCGCTCTGGTGTCGAGGTTAAGCGCGGCGTTGAGTTCTGCCACTCAACACGCAATGCCTCCAGAATTCGGCAGAAAGTGAGGAACGGAGTGTCTTAACACTAGGTTCCCTCTGCCAACCCTGCTGTGTGCGGGATACAGCGTGAAGCTAATTTAATTTTTTTTTTTTACCAGATTATAGTCTGGGGTCTAAACGCTATAGCTTTTATTTTCTTAAATTTTGCCGCCTCTTTTTTCCATCTATGTATATATTTTGTCTTGACTAAGCTTGTCGGGAATCAACGACTCAGCGTCTAAACGTGACTTGCGGGTTCAATATTCGCCTGGGGGAAAACTATTATTATTTTCTCGTTCTGGTTAAAAGACAAAACCGCAGCGTTGTGTTACAGAAATTAAAATATTAAATATTTAATTTATCTGAATAGGAATCGAACCCACAACTTGTCGCGTTAACAATCGCACGCTTGAGCCTCTGCATCATGTCGACCTCAATTGCCTTATTAATATTATATTATTAGAAATAATCCAGAACGTCATCATTCAATCTGCTTTGCAAAAGCATATTACCTACTTTAAGCACAGAAAACGTGTATGCAATTTTCCTCCTCTATGTCCCGGAATAAAATTACCATAAATTTTTTGTAAACATATTTGAATACGATTTGTTGCGAAGATTAAACTGGAGGCCATTTCCATACATTTATACTATATATGGTTATTTATTGCGCGATGTACTCTTGAGGATTTAGCTAGCTTGATTCCGTTACAAAGACATCGTAGAACAAAATTTACCTATGTTTATATAAAGTAGGGATATAGGTACTAGTTAGTATATAGAAGATATATATATTTTTTACTGTTGATATTTTTCATATTTTTCTTTACCAATTCACACTGAAGAAGCTTGAAGAAGTTATCTTACCGTCAGTAGTGGATATCGTCCTCTGGAAAGTCAAAAAATCAATAACCGTATTTGTTATGTTAAATATATTTTTTTAATATTTTACATTTCCTTGAATTATTAAATTAATTATTTTAATCAAAAATTTGTAAAATGGCACATTTAGAATAATTTTGGCTATAAGCGATAATCATATGTGAGCTCGAAGTATACTCGAGGGAGAAGAAGAGAGAGAGATGCAAAACTGATTGGACAAAACGTGTCGTTATATTCAATTGTTCTATACGTAAAAGTTCTACTAAAAGTGATCTTTCACTCTTAGTAAAGTTAGTAGAGTTAGTGAAATATCTGAGGAGAATTATCATTTGGCTCTTAAATATTAAGAACTTTCAATCAAAGTTTTTCTCTATAAAAATATTAAGTTTTATTTAATTTAATGAAGTAGAAGTAGGTAACATTAAATATTAATTAAAAAAACTACTATAGCTATAAACTAAAAAAAAATTGCTTTAACCTGTATACCGCATATAGCAGAGTAGGCAGAGGGAACCTAGTGTTAAAACACACTGTTACTCACTTTAACTAATTAGTAATAATTATATTACACCAAATTAAAACTAAGAACGAAGCGTACATCCATCAACCGGTTTATGTTCCACGATGAACTAAAACTACAAAAAACTCAATAAACTAAAACTATTTCAACCAAAAAAGTTACCGAAAACATCGTACAAAAAGCATACGGAGGACAATTTTCCTTATGGTTTTAATTAAGCCGGCACTAACCTGCGCCATTTTTGCGCTCCCGCACCGCTCGTGCAGATTGATTAAAAGTCTATGGCCCATGCTTTATAGCTTATGTCCATTGGTGAATACGATACGAGATTTTGTAGGCTTTCATTTTTTTTTATTCATTCAGTATTTTGGAGGTAGAAGGAAGGGAGGTGGAGTAAACAAAGTGTTTACAGACTCCGTTCCCCACTTTCGAATTGTTGAGATATTGCGTATTGAGTGGCAGAGCTTAACGTCGCGCTTTGTCATTTTACCAGAGCGAGAAAATAAAAATATATAATTTTACCTCCGAGTGGGAGTTGAACCCATAACGTCTTATTCAGATGTTGTATTTGTAATGTTTGTATACATACATATCTATAATTTTACGCTGTATCTTGCACACAGCAGAGTAGGCAGAGGGATAGGTTCGCAACACTAGGGTGTTGCGACATTATGTTCTCATTAAGATACTTTCGTTCCCTACTTTCTGCCTTATTATTATTTATCAATGCATTGCGTGTCCAATGGCGGAACTCAACGACTAGCTTAGCCTAGTTACGAGACCGAAAAAGTGAACATTAAAAATACCTCATTCCACCGAGTTGGAATCGAACCTACAAATGCTTACAGTCAGACGCTACTCTACTGCGTCACGGCCCACGACAGCTCCAAAGAAAAAAAAGAAGATTCCTTAAAATATTAATAAATATACCTAACGTTGTAGGTACCTGAATATACATTTTAAACGAATTCATACATAAGACGACACGTCTATTTTGCCGGACACGCAATATGAAACAATGGAAACAGGCTTAACCCTAGTACCGCTCATGTGGCAACTAATTTATGGTCGAGGTGGGCACCCGCCCCGATAGTTACGCCGGACGCTAATTTTGACGGACACGCCGAAACTTGCCTACGGATTGGCTCAACTAAATAAACTATTTGTTTTTGAAGTAAAGATTTGCGAATATTTTATATTTAAATTGGCTGTAAGATTAGATTGGGATAAAATCGTTTTAGTAAGTTATGTCACCTGGCAACATTTTTTTAGTCATTAATTTTTTTTATATTAGATCAATATTTTTATTGTTTTAAGATTTTTAATTAAATTAATTTATTTTTTTATATTTTTTGAATGTTGCAATTAACCCACTCGAATAATTGAAATATTAAATATTTTTAACCGACTTCTGTGAGAAAAGGAGGTTATCAATTCTACTGTATTGTTTAATGAACTTTTGACTGGGTGAGCTGATTTTGATGATATTTTTTTATTCGGAAGCTAGTGCTTCCCGTTTGGTCCTATTTTAATTTGGTCCATTTCTGACAATGGTATCCATGAGAAAATCACATAAGCCTTAAATTTGCATAAGATATGTGCGTGAATTTTTTTTTGTTAAAAGTTATAATTAGAATTTCTACGCTCTGGTGCCATTTACAATATCGTATTATGGACAAGTTCTATTAAAATGTCTACTAACTACAATTTAAAAAAATTTAATAAATTCGCTACTTTATCGCGTTATTCGACACGCAAAATGAGATAAAACTATCGATGTTAGTAGAGAAGAATTGTACTAAACAAATATTAAAATGATTTTATTTGAAACTATAATTCAAAACCATGTGTTCCAAGTGGTAAATACAAGCCATTCTCTACTATTTCATAAAAAACGATTTATCAATGGAAATGATATATCCATTTTCCATAATATGTATGTGATCAATGAACCACAAGTACAAAGTCCTAAGTACAATATATTTCTGCTTTAAATACCCAAAGTTTTTCGATTATATAAAATGATAAAACAAAAAACTATATTAACTGTGTCATGCATTTTCTCTTGAGAGCAGGATTGTATATGACATATGGGGAGGAAAAACCAACGCTAAAACAACTTTCCTACTATCATTCAGTGAACACGCGATTCTCATGCTTCGAGCAATGAAAACGGCGAAAATGTGAATAATATTAATTTTGAACAAGTGTATTGTATATTTAACATTAGCTTGACCGCTTTTATTTAGGAGATTTAAAGCATCGTGCGTACTAACAATTTCATACTAAAGGATGGCAGCGCTTTTTCTTTTAATGCGAATCTATATCTATAGCGTTCTATTCGTGCCACCAGACAGGCCTGTATATCATAATTGGTAGTAACGTTGTAATAAGCAATGATAGATTTTAACAAAAAATTTAAGTATAATTTTTCAATAATATTGAGACAAAACTGAGACAACAAAGCAAAACTAACCCTAACGAATTCAAATTTACAAGATATTTAATCGATACGGCATTACGTTCTTTTTATTTGATTAAATATTTTCTTGTTCTTTTCTAAGTTGAGAAACTTCACACTTTCGTACTATCGTACAGCAAAGGCAATATAGGCAGAGATTAGAACGACTAGAACAGTCCGTACTATACTTTACACCAGATATTATGTCCTGAGTCGAAACTCTACGTTAAATTTTAGGTTTGTCCTGGTAAAAGAACGAAAAAAGGAAGAAAATCAATTCCCCCAATTAGAAATTGAACCCACAACGACTCAACGATTCTACAAACAGGCACTGTACCGCTGCACCACTCTGTCATCAGATGTAAATTTGTATAAAAATATAATTTACATACAAATTTATATCTGACTTAATCTATGTATAGCATCGCTTTTTCCATAGCCACAACTAAAGATCTACTAAGGTGTCTCCATTTGTCACGTCGGCGGATCATTTAGTTGATACTTTACAGACGTCGCTTGAGTGATTACGGACAATCGAGTGAGTGGACGCTGAAGACAATATACCAGTGTATCATTGTGCTAATGATATCTGTGTTATATAGAAATGGTTACCCAAAATATGTTTCTTATGATCCTTAATGTCTTGATGTATTGGGGGTATCTTATTACTATTAATCATCACAGCGAAAATAATGTTAGGACACTATGTGGCCAACGCACAGCCTGATTTTTGAGATATTGAGTAGTGGAACTCAACGCCGCGTTTTGTATTAATTCATTTATCTTGAATATTTGAATTCAAAATAGGGTTAATATGATGGATAATATTTTCAAGGGTTTTGTCAGGTTCCGCACAATTATTTATAAAAACAACCTAAAATATTGTTTTCATTAATTTTTTTATTGTTATAGCGGCAACAATGAAAATTTCACTTAAACTATAACAGTTCATGAGATACAGCCTATTCATGACATACAGCCTGGTGATAGACAATCTCAATATTTAAAACTAGGAAATAAGCATGAAAGATGCTTGGTCACGGCCACAATCTGTATTCAGTGGGAAAACAGCAGCTGAGGTGTCTAAACGCCGATGACATGGCGGAATGCGCAGCTTCACAGCTTTATTGCGGTTCTTATGTTATTTCTTTGTATTTAACTACCGATGAACTTTGTGCTGTGGAAGTAAAAATGTGATCTATTATAGAAGTAAATAACAAAATCACACATTTTTTATATAGCTAAGGAACCTAATGTTAAGATACTCCGTTCCCCACTTTCCACTACATTATGTGGTGAGAAAATGAAATTAAATGGAATAATTGACCTTCTATGTTTTCTTTATTTTACAAAGCAAGTAGAGACCACTTAGTGGTAAATAAGTTCTAAGCTTATTAGAGATCGTTGTATTGGACAAGTTTGGAATTTATAACCAAAGCCCTATTGCATATGTTCAAATTAAAAACATTTTTATTTTTAAAATATAAAATATCTTAAATAAGGTTTGAACCCACATTCTTAACGCGTATCTATTAGTTTGCAACTATTTCACGATACTGTTATACAACATTTTATTTACAATTTGTAAAAATGTTAAATTTTAAACCTTAGTGGATAAACAATAGGAAGTTAGTACCTAAAATTTTGAGAGAGAGTACCTAATGCTAAAACACTCCGCTATCCTTCCCCCCAATTTTCGAGACACCACGTGTTGGATGGAGGAATTAAGTTCTACTACCTAACACGTGCGCCGCGCTGGATGAACATTAATTCCACCGAGTGGGAGTTGAACCCACAACAGTCATCATTCTTTGGTTAAACGCTTTGCCATTACGGTTTAAACTTTCTTATAAATAAGTGAATATAAACATTATATTTTGTTAACAACAACTACCCACACATTTCAACTTTGAAATTCAAAACAGGAAGTGTTTCAAAACTCTACATAAAATTTGTCTTTCATCCTGACAAAATGGTTTCACAACACAATCAGCAAAAGTAAAAGGTTGCTCCCAACAAAAACATAGAGCATTTTCATTGAAAATAGATGAACCGCTTAAATATTTCACGCTATCGTTTATTTCACCATATACAAAAGTGAGAAAAACGAGTTGTTTAAGAAAACTTATTAACTGCGTATAACCATTTCATTGGTATATATTTATTGAAAATATATAGATACCTACATGTATAAATGGAGAATAGCTATAATTGATTTAATACATATTTTCAGCCAAATTTTACAATATTTAATGCACTATGTTATAATATCTATTTTAATTTTTTAATATTCATAATAGATTTTTTTATACATTATAGTTAAAAATGGTTGAGGTTGTTGCAACACATTTAAACTAATTCATTTAAAAAACAAAAATGTAATAAAAACAATGAATTGAAATTGATAATAAATGCCTCAATTTATATTTAACAGGAAATGCAGTATTTTATTATGGTGAATTGTTGTATCTAAAAATGTTTGAGAAAATTTCTTCAGCAATATTATTACATGTTGCTAACGCCATCTATTAGGAGTATATAAACATCGAAAGTGAATATAATTATCAAAGATTGATAACAACAGAGTATATTTAAAAATATACAAAATTACCATTCTTTTAAACTTCAAACGTAATATTTACATAAACTGATATTCTTAAAATGTTTTTTTTTATAAAATAAATACTGATATTTTAAAGATGGCAATATAATTGTCATAACACGTAAAATGTCAAAATATTTTGACTTTTAGTGTTTGACAGATAATAACGCGCGGCAAAATAACCTAAAAGTGTTTGTATTTAAATTAATTTTCCCAATTATAAATAATACTAATAACTATATACTTTTACTTATTTTAATATGTTGTAATTTATACATGTTAAACTGTTTTTGAAAGTTGTGGCAAATGTTTTACTTTTATAGTGTTTACAAAAATAAACAAAGCTAAATTATATAAAACAAATATTTTATGCTTATAAAAATTATTATTAAGTATTTATTACGCACATAATTATAAATATTTTATATTATAGTTTATATATAATATGGTGTAATATTTTTTTATATATAAAAGAAATTTTAAACATTTTAAATAAAATTTTTATTAATATAATTATACTTTAATACACTAAACAAATAAAATATATTTCCCATGAGCCATTATATATCATATTTACTTAGCATTAAACGTAAAATAGTTACAAAACTTTCACTTCCTATAACTTATAGAATTTCCAAATTTTTCAATTGCTTCAAGATGGCAAGTGTATGTGCTAAAATTAAAAGTGAATCAGATCTGGATGAAAATCCAGTAAAAAAACTAAAATTGACTGAAAATGAAAATGGTGATAAAAGAACTGTAGCGACTATGTGTGGTGCTTGGAGGCCAGAGGAAGAAGATGGAGGACTTATTTTTGTATTTAAGACTAGAACTCCAGCATTAAGCCCTGATCCTACGAAGGAATGTGATTATCCGGAGAACATAGAAGATTTCTGGGAAGGGAGTCTGGTTAACATCGATGATATACAGGTAATCTTGCTGATAAATTTAAAAAATATATAATAATATATTGATTTAAAATACTCCATCTTACACTGTGAGCAAGAATCTGTGAGACTGCAAGTTGTCTGGTAAAAATCAATGCTACTACATTTTGAATACCAGAGCGGAGAAATGAAAAAAAAAACATTATCTTAAGAGAGTTTACTTGAGAAAATTATATTAAAATAAAGGCTACCTTGAGAATAAAGGTTCACCTATCATGTTATGTGGGATATATCGTAAACATTCTTTTTTTTATTCATTAAATTATGATTATTTTATTATTTAGAATTCTTAGTATTTATTTCATTTTTATAAGTCATATAAGTAAGTTGTTTCATATTTTAAATCAGCGCCATCTATTAAAGTAAATTAGAACTAGGTAGCTAAATTATTCTTAGTGGTTGCGTACAGAACTTAATACATAATACTTAACTTAATACATTTTCCACTTCATAGATGGCGCTGTAAAAAAAATTTTACATAAAAGAGACGTGACGTGACAACTTACATGTAAATAAAAAAATAATGATAATATTTCAACCGCTTTACACAGATGCGAATGTAAGAAAAACCTATGTTAACTATTACTTATGTAAAATGTTTGCGTGATGAGCATTAATATATTGTTACCCGACTGTGGCGAAGCTGAAAATGAGGGTTAAGTTTTAGCGCATTTATACGATTTATATGATACTGTTAATAGGTGGAGATCCCATCGTTTAAAACTGTAGGGATTAGATTTTCTAATGAAACTTATATTTAAGAATGATACATGATAGTAGAATAGATTACACTAGAGTTGCCCAAAAAAATCCTGCCGCAATCACCTTTAATTAATGTTTTTCGTAACTCGTTTCTGGAGAAAATTGCACTCATATGTTTTTTATGTGAATCGCACATCATTTGAAAGAAAATCGCATAAGGAATTGGAAAAACAATGGTTGCCAGCTCTCAGTCTGTCGCAAGTCCAAGGTTGCCTGGTTTAAAGAGGTTACTTAATGTGAATATTTGCACTCATGTGTTTTTTTAATGAATTATATATCAAATTAAAGCTTATTTTTTTGTCATCACTAAAACACATGGTTGCCTGGAAAATGGCTGCCGCAAGCAAAGGTTGCCATCATTCGAAATATTTTATTCTGATTCCGTTTGACTGAGAATAGACGATGAAATACGCGATTTG